>MU795040.1:0-79020 GCA_027886305.1 Lentinula aff. lateritia
AGTAGACAATCTTATGCTTTAGCCATTTTATGTTAATTCACCGTAAGTTTCTCATAAGCCACAAAAACTTATGATAATTTGCACCCTGTGTAAGAATCCAGGTAGTCTATTCGTCGTATACTTGAATTTGAGGACGCTGTTATCTTCAGGTCAGCGCGGCAATACTCCTTCTCAAGTCAAACGAGAAAAGGTCTCTATGTACTATGTACTTTTACTCCCATAGAACTCCAAGAATCTCATTTTATCCTCCCAGCCCATTGTCATTCTCTTGAACTTACCCAATTGTGAGATCAAGACAGCGCAGGCTTCAGTAAGTAAATCATCGCGCGCAGAAACCCCGATAATTTCATTTATCAGAAAGGTGGGAGAACTCGGCGATTCGGGTTGAGTGAGCAGTCTGATGGTCAGCGCGGGTATAGTCAGAGAAGATGCCAGTGCGAAGACATGAGAAAGCGGATTGAGGGAAGAAGACGAAGGAATAGAGTACGTGACTGTAGGCGAGTGTCCGGTCGGTGGATCATATCTGTTTTCTTTTTTCTCAGACGCAATGATCAAATATGTACAAGTGACTTTGGACACACCTGACACACATGATGAACACATTATATCCCTTGACAGGAAGAGAAGTTTGTTTGAACAGTTCTGCGAACCGTAACAAGCCTCGCCCGTTACTCGTGGTACATTCAGGGAAAACAACGACAGGTCTGCCTGATGTTTTCCGTATCTCGTCCAGCGAACGCGTCGTTGTGGCTCCAATTACAGACGTGTATGGAGGGGTTCTGCCAGTCTCTTTAAGCAAGCTGAATAAAGATACCGGGGTAAAACCGATTATCTGAATTTGAGAAGACGGGGTTCGACTGGAAGATGAAATGCCAGGCATACTGCTTCTGCCTGAACGGCGTCTAGGTGTACTTGAGATGGGAGAGGACGTGACAGAAGAGGCTTGCTGAACAGGGGATTCTGGTATAGGTATCACGAAAACAGGATCAAAGCTGCGAAATTTGGTTTGAGAATTTACGAAAAAGTAGTAAAGAAATACCGCACCGGTATGCAAGCCACAAAAGCTCAACCCACGAAGCCCAATTTGAGATAATCAAGTCACCAGCACCAGGATTCCAATCATCTGTAGATTTCTGGCTTCGTCTGAAGGGGCGATGTGAAAATGAGTTTGGTTGGATACAAGTGAGTAGCAACTCACCCTCGTTTTTTGGAAACCATCTCAGTTGGAATCCAGAGAAACCCTAAACAGAATAGTACTGTCCGAATAATCGCAGACGATACGGCGCGTTTTAATGGTGGTATTACCGCCTTTGACTATGAATAATCTATTCATCCTTTCGCGAAGGGAGGATTGCTCACAAAAACATTAACAACGAGAACATAGACGATTGCCAAGAGGATAATGAGAGCCAAACGAGCGAGCCCTACTACATATCGAATTGGTAAAAGAGCTGCTGACAAGACTGCCGAATGGGAGCTGGGTGAAGGTATTGGGGTGAGGAAAGGCTGAATCAAAACTGTTGAATTTCGCAGCGCCGTAAATAGATCGAACAACCAACCTGAATACCGGTACCAGGATCCTGTATACCTGATTAATGCATGATTCAGTTCATTGCTGAAAACGTACCCGGTATGCGCTATATTTTTCCATGAAGGTTCACAAGAAGTGCGCCACTCAAGCAATTCTCACAGTCATTGTTTCTCGTTGTCGACGATGACCAGCGACAATTCTTATACACGTTTGCGACAACTAGCTCGTCTCCCTAACATTTATGCCGCTCATGCCTTGAATCGTTATAGACGTCTGGGGACATTTGGAAAGGTGAGTTTGTTTGCTTTCTCAGAGTTATTTATATGTTGATCCCTTCGGGCCAGATGGTGTTCTTCATATGGGCACTCATCAATGTATCACTGGGTATATCCAACGTACTCGTCCAAGCCCACTCTTATTAACGTGGATGCCCAGTTATATTTGTCGTCGTAGTGACTCCAGCGACAATCTTCCAATTTCTGTACGACAAGTCCACCCAGCTATCGCACACACGATTTGGATTCCTTGCCCTAGGAGGATTAATCTGTACGCTAAATACCAGCGGGATTCACCAATGCTGACTTTGGAGAGAATATTACAGTCCTGGTTTCCTTCCCTCCACTGATTGGACACACTACGACAGTCACCGTTTGCGGGTTCGCATATGGGTGGAAAATAGGTTTCCTCATAGCCGCGATAGCTTCTATCGTTGGCTCTGCAAGCTCATTCTCTGTCCTGCGGCTTCTCTTTTCATCTAGACTCCGACAATGGTCAATGAAAAATGACAAATTCATGGCACTTGAATCGGTTGTGGTGAGTCGGCGATTCCCTTGTACTTCCCATTGATTGCTGATTGACCTTCAGAAAGAGAAAGGGTAATCATGCAATACATTTGCCCACTGCATCTCATAACTATCGTTCATCCCAGGCTTCCCCTCATTATATTGATTCGAATCTCCCCATTTCCTCCTTGGGTTTATTCAAATTCACTGTTTGCTGTGAGACCACCCTGTTTTTCACACTATCGCTCTCACGAGTCTTCTCTATGTTCTAGTCTATCGAGTCTGTCGCGTTATGGCAATTCATGGTTGCCACGACTTTCGTGTTCCCAAAGCTATTACTGCATGCTTTTATCGGTTCTCGGATGGCTGCATTATCTGATGGAAACCAAAGAGAAGAAATGGACACTAGTAGAGCCCTTCAACCCATCCCTACGACCACTCTACTAATATCTATGTTTAGGCACCAAGATATTGAATGGATGTCTCGTAGGCGGTATGAATGTTGTTTTCAGCGGTCTTCAGTCACGCTGATGGTTAACGCAATAATACAGGTGGTATCGTCGTCGCAGTGCTTGCGAGTTGGTAAGTCCACATTGATTATCACCATTCGCATTATGCTAACATAATTCATCTAGGTCTGTGTACAATCTCGTCCAAACTCATATAAGAAAGCTAGAGGGAGTTTCATCTGCTGTGGATGAATTGGCTGCTGAAGCTATTGAAGATTTCGACGAAGAAGCTCCATTGCTCGGTGGTACTCCAGAGCCTTAGATATAGCACCCTTCGAATACACCAGAACATTTTAATACATGTAGAGCCATCCTGATACGCATTTGTACTGTAACCGTTTCTAGTAATAATGTAGGAATAGTAGGCTCAAACTCGAAATGATGAAAAACACGAGAATGAAAAATCTGCTATCCTTTGATCGTCTTCGAGCTTCACGAAGCTGGACATTCCCCTTTTCCACCATTGACGTCGACGCTATGGCGTCTTCGTATAGCTGATCAGTCAGCACCGTCTGCTTCGTCAAATGCTCGACTAACTCCATCTGTAACGCACTTATTTCCATCAGCCGTGACTCTGCTTGATGCACAGAATCTAGGGTTTCCTGTACTGAGCGCAGGATATTCGCATTTTCAGTCTCAAATTGCAGGATTTGTGATGATGATAGCTCGAAATCGTCTTCATCATCGGAAGGAGGTGCTGTATCGGGTAAAGGAAATGAGGGACCAGGACGGTGCGTCTCGTCTATGGTTGGTGCGCCTATAGTTGCAGCAATGAAACTTGATGATGTGTCTCCCAACCAGCTGCTGGAGGCAGAGACTCGAGGTTCCAAGGCGTTATGTGTCCGTAATGCATCATTCGTAGTCATATTCAACACCTCCAACCCTGCACCTGATCCTAACGTCCGCGACCTCTCTAGTTCGCGCTTTACACGCTCCTCCTGCATCTCTTTCTGCTTCTGACTAACTTCTGCAAGACGCCTGCTTAAATACCAAGTGATGCTGGAATGGTGTGCTGCTAAGAAATCCGAAGATATAGAAGACGCGTCCTGCCTTAGCCGTGCGGGAAGAAGACGTGTTAAACGGTTGACTTGGCCCGAGACATGTTCTGCACGCTCTGGCATACGTTTGGAATTAGTGTGTTGCATTACATGTTAGAAGGCCGAGGAAGAATCGCACTCTTTTCCGCGCTTTCCATTTGTTTGATATTGTCGGAACAACGAGTGAGGATTTGTCGAGCGTGGATGTCAATTTGGTCGCGCTGTTCGTTGGAGAGTTGCCGTATGTTGACCCATGAGTTGTCCTCGCTAAAGTCAATGCGCATCGTTTCTTGGTAATGCGACGGCCCACTGCGTTGGTCGATATTTAGATATGGTTTGCGAATGCTAGAAAGCAGTCGCGTCAACTTGTTGATAGAGTCGAGCTGAGTATTGTGTGACTGTGAGGTAGAGCACAATGTTGAAAAGGAGCTTACAACCGTATATGCGTTCACAATGTATTCCTTTCCCAATGATGCTTCTTCTCGTTCTCGATCATGTTGTTTTTGGAAGTTTTCGCTTCTGGGTTTGTGTGCCGAACTGTTAGACTGCACTGCATCTAGAAATTCTGATGTGCGGTCACTGCGAGCCATCCTGATTTTCTATGAGGGCCCTGGAGGGGAAACGAAATTTAATCCGCTCGGCGCTGCCACGCGGCACGCTCATTGACTAGCACGTGATTGAGTCTATTTAAGTTTGCTCCCGACTCATTTTTTTATCTTGTCCTCTTCGACTGTATCCTCTTCGCGATCGCAACGCTGATAATCGTGGAATGTAGTCTTAGAGGTAGAAGGAACCGTCCTTGTTTGAGGCGAATCGTGTGTTATCACCACTTTTTGCCATAGTTTGTTGACCAACAGTCGAATTCGATTCCAAATACTATAATCAGTGCTCTACGAGTACGGTCTATACCCATCTTATATTATTAGACTACGCTTTTTCTTTTGATCCATTCCAATACTGAACCCCCGGAGCATTAGTCTATTTCTATATCTCCTGTTTTCGCAACATCCAGCGGTACCTGCACAGTTTCTAGTCAGCAAAGGATACATATGTATGTCGAGACAAATCTACTCACGACAATAATCATTAGAATCAATGACTAGTCTACACACAGTGAATTGAGCCAAATCCAGAATATCCTGGACCTCCACGAACGAGCAATTGATAACAGTGATGATTTCGATTGGCCGAGCACCCATTTGCGAACGATCTCTAACAAATTTTACCAACGCATGGCCTGTCACTACACTACACCATCGTAAATCGATCTTGGAAAGATGAGGACAGTAACACTGGTCACCGTGTAAAGATTCAAAGACAGCATCTGATATTTCACTGTCGTGCAGTTCGAGAGTTCGGAGTTTTGTGAGAGATTTGAGACAAGAAATGAAAACATCTTGTGCGACATCGACATCGCGGAATTCGAGTAATTCCAACGATGTGTTACCAAGAGCTAGCCATTCGAGAAGCATTAGACCAGACCATTGGTGAGAAACCGGGATAGGTTCAGAGGAGGACATCAGACGAAGACATTGAAGGGAAGGGGTATGAATGTTTTGCAGTAATGCAAAGAGATCAGGTTGTCCTATAAGTGTCAAAGCCTTCAAGGTAGAGAGGGTTGTAAGATGTTGCGCATCACGGTTGGGTAAGAATGATGTGTCTTGAGCCCGGGCTAAGGAGACAGAGAACTTTTCCAGAGACGAAAGCCCCGCCATGATATGTAACACAGTGGTAATGGATAAGGAGACAGTGATGCTACCATCTAAGTTAATGGATAGATTGGTGATGTTGGAAGGAATATCGCTCCCGACGAGTACATTGCGATTAATGATGTAAGACCGTAGATAAGGAGAATCATTGAATGCAGTTCCCAAACTGAGTCCTGCGTTCTCTTCCACTACGCCGCCTATGGTTCCAAATTCTTCAGCTATAGACACGGATAGCGTCCGCAAAATGGGATAATTGCCTATACATCGGCGAAGAACGTCATTCGCAGGGGATAAATGAAGAGAAACCAGGGTGAAGCTCCGCCAACGCGAGCGATGAGAGGATAATAGGCTCATAGTTTCAGACACATGTCCAGTATAGTTGCGCAGATCAATAGTGATGTCTATCGGGACGCTTTGAGACTTGATGAGCCATAAACGAGTCCGCTTGTATGGATCCAAGCTATCGACATTGATATAAATTTGGGACCAAATGGAGGGAGCCTGTGCAGCTCGACGCCATTTAGAACATACTTGCGATACGACGAGAGGCGCACGAGTCCACCGACCCAGGATACAGGCTTCAAATATGGAAGCAAGTATTTCCAAGGGGAGGCGGCGAGCCAAGGTGATCTTTCCCTTGAGAAACCAGATTTCTTGCTCGTGTTTCGCAATCTGTAGATGGTTGCTTCGAATTCCCTGCATGAGACCGTTGATCTCAGTCTGCAAACCCGCCACAGAACGCTCATGGTCGACAATTAACCGGCGAATTTCGTCTTCAGCATCTGTACCAGTGTCGAGTGACTTGTTTTGGGCAGACATATTATGTGGTCTAGTGGTTAGTCGAAGGTTGAATCCCTATCCTTACTGAAACTCACCAGCATCTAGGTCTGGCTATATAGGTTAGGTTCTGATTTATGCTGTTATGCGAGTGCCGTGGGAGTATTAATTACAGCAAATGTTTACAACCGCCGGCGTCAAATATTTTGCTGCAGACCGTCTTCGGTGAGCATCCCAATCTTTACCCTCAAATCAGAATGATGATTCAGAGTGGAATCATGACCAACCCGCTAAAATCCATTCTGGGTTGTTATGTTGACTAGGAAATGTTCGAGATACTGCTGAACTTGTTTCTCCGCACACTCTCTTTCTACTTTCAAAGGCTCATATTTATTCCTTTTTTAAAACAGATTATGAATCCTAGTAGTAGAACGGCTCGTGATCCTCGACTAGCGAGACTTCAGTCCCAATCAACTCCCACTCCTCCAAATTCTTCAGAAGCTCCTGCTCCGGTTATCAACACTGCCCACAGTACATTGTCAACACCTCAATATCAAGCCATTAACCAATACCCCGAGCAAACAAATACTCCGGCATACAAATCTCGCCCCCTTTTCTGTGTAGTCTGTGCTAGCAATCAAGTGGGTCAATCGTATCAAGATCCCACAGCTTGGAAGTTAACAAACCACAAAGAATAGGTCAATGGAGGGGCACCATGTTCTCGCGTAGGCTCTTTTGCTACTGGTTTTTTTTTACTCGTCTTATGATATTCTAGTAAGGCCGGATTTCATGTTATTTCGTCAGGGACGGGCTCAGCAGTGCGCTTACCTGGACCATCAATAGACAAGCCTAATGTCTACAACTTCGGAACTCCTTACAACTCCATATACGAAGAGCTGCAGACGAAAGATCCTCGATTGTGAGTCTTGCCATGTTACCCTGACCGGATGATGTTCTAATTCTTTGACCATCTTAGATATACAGCCAACGGGGTTCTACAAATGATAGATCGTAACCGGCGAATCAAGCTTGCCCCAGAACGTTGGCAAGAGAGTAGAATGGTTGCTGACATTGTGATCACCTGCGAAGAACGATGTTTTGATATTGTGTGCGACGGTAAGTGGTTCGGTTCACTGGTTGGATTGACATACATCATTCCATTTTAGACCTCTTGGCTCGAGGAGGGGATTTTAATCGACCCGTTCATATTGTCAACGTTGAAATCAAGGACAATCACGAAGAAGCATTGCTCGCTGGTAAAGCCATTCTTGACCTTGCTACGGCGGTGGGTAAAGCTTGACCGTATCATCAAAGGCTGCAAATAACATTGAACCCGTAGATCGAAGCTGCTGAAGATATCGATGAAGAGTTTGACAGGATATTAGAGGTCCAGCAGACGAAACACCCTCATGCCCTTTTGCATGCAGTCGCTTTTTATTAAGGCAATTTTTTGTGAAAATATGACCCACCTGCTAGCAATCTAATTTCGAGCTCCTCCGACGCATTCAATCAGGAGCATGTACATGCACTAAGTAGTTCAAGACGTGTATCTACGATAGTAATAAACGTTTTGATTCGAAATCTCTTAAGTATCGTAGATGTTCATTGGCTTACGGCATGCCATACGCGCGTCGAGCCGCGTCAGACCAGTGTTCTTAACATTCATCTCATACTTTCTTCTTCTCATTTCACAACATGGCTAGTGCAGACGGTGGTGCTTACAGGTTTACATCCATGTCTCATGATCTAGAATCAAACTAAGAAGTTTTGCAGTTATTCTCTTACAGTCTTTTCCCCGAGCGGGAAACTTGTTCAAATCGAACATGCCTTGGCAGCTGTGTCTCAAGGAACGACCAGTCTTGGGATAAAAGGTTTATTTCTTCAAGTGAATATCGTACTATCGAGTAATATTTCTATCTCTTCCAGCCTCCAACGGAATAGTCATTGCTACAGAAAAGAAATCACCCTCAATCTTGGTCGACGACTCAATGTTGGAGAAAGTGGCAGTCGTTTGTCCAAACATTGGCATAGTCTACTCTGGTATGGGCCCAGATTTTCGCGTCCTGATAACAAAAGCGCGGAAAAGTGCACAAGCATATTGGAAGATGTATGGCGAATATCCCCCAACCCGCGTGTTGACACAAGAGATCGCGAACGTTATGCAACAAGCAACTCAATCCGGGTGCGCCTCAGATCTTCATTGTGATGATATGCCACAACTGAAACGGTATCAGTGGTGTACGGCCGTATGGTGTTTCCCTATTAGTGGCGGGCTGGGATATTACTCGAGGGCCTACTCTATACCAAGTGGATCCTTCCGGATCCTACTGGGCATGGAAGGCCAGTGCCATAGGAAAGAATATGGTTAACGCTAAGACTTTCTTGGAAAAGCGGTACGTTCAGAAATTTCATCCCCATCCCACATGTTCCAACCTTCCGCAGATACAACGACGATATTAGCCTCGAAGATGCGATACACACGGCGCTTCTGACACTGAAAGAAGGATTTGAAGGGCAAATGACAGAGAAGACAATTGAACTGGGTGTGGTCACAGTGCCGACGCCTGCAGAAATTGAAGCGGGTCGCACCGGCTCAGCGACGGGAAGACCTAAACCCACTTTCAGGAAATTGACGGAAGAGGAAGTACGCGATTATCTCGCTTTGTAACACTGTGAGTAGTTGTGTGTTCATAATTTGATTACTCTGATCTCTCGCACCAGTAGTATTTCTAGTACTTTGGCTCTGTGCTCTCGTGGTCTGTTTCACATTGATAGCTGTAATACAGTCAATTCGACATCTTATGCGCAGTACCATCTCGTCCTAGCAAATTTGTCAACGCGTCTGTTCAGCATTCAACGGACTGTTGACACCATCTTTGATCCATCAATGTCAATACCATAAATGAAAGATCTGATCGTTCACAAGAACTCGCGAGGTGGACGATTCCGAAATACAACTGGAGCCCTTGTTACTTGTTAATATCATGGATAGCTTGCGCCGCGCCTTGTCCTAGGGACGAGGGTAAGTAATACTATTTCTTCTAAATAGAACTACTATTGTCCCACCTCGAGCTTGCTTAAGGACGCTCAGAAACTATCAATAAACGTCATCACTCATGCCGAACTCACCGTGTTGACGCGGAAGGTTTCGAACTCTGTACAAACCACATCAGTTGACTGTTGACCCAGTTGATGTATTCTTTGCACAGGAATTGTTTCATGTTGCAGTCAAGACAACTCCCAGGGTATCCATCTTCATTACATGGAAAAATTGGCCGTTGTCCGATGTGTGCTCTTGTGCTGATAGATAAGTATCCTTATGGCTGTTCTACACGTGTGAGATCTTGATTTTTGAACGCGTCACTTTTCTGGATTCTTCTAGCTTTCCAAATCTCGTTTTGTTTTGTATATATAAAAGCCAAATACATACTTCGCCACCTTTTTCCTACCTTCCCTTCCATGTCATCCAATCCTGCGAGTTCCCCCGCGACGAGAAGAAGGAGAGCCCAAATAGCCTGTAGGAACTGCAGAAAGCGGAAGATCAAGGTAAGCCGTGCGCAACACCGCTGTTTGTGCCTATCGTAGTCTTAATATTGTTGATCACATCTCCTCCAGTGTGTGACTAACGAGGAACCTCCTCACAATCCTTGCGAACGATGTCAGAGGAAAGGGCTGGCGTGCGAATACGTCGCAGTCGGCGAGCCTAGCCCGCCGTCTACTCCCGCATTAGAGCACGCTGTGAGTCCAATTGCACCTGGGACATTTTCTGTAAAATAAAACTGCTTACTTAGGAACACAACCGTCTTCCACCTAACAGTCAGGGATATAATTACGCCAGCCATTCACACTTACCGGACTCTACATACTCTATGGAATCTAGTCTGCATAATCAAATGACTGGATATCCAACTTACCCTGATATCGGATCCCCCGACAGTTCCGCACACTTGAACCCCCTTCGTTTTCCGTCTGATCACCAGAGTTCTTGGCCTGTCGCAAACCCGAATGTTGGGATGCTGGCTAGCCAGGCTGGACCCACATTTGATAAATCATACTATCCCCCAGATTATCTGGCATCATCTGGTTCAAACCTATCTCAGTGGAATCATGCACATGATCCCATGCGCTCAAATGCATTCGATACCAGGCTTCAATATTATACACATGTGCCCAATACGCAGAATACTGCACTTTATGGCTCCCCTCAATCTTACAACTCAATGCATGGGTGAGTACCGCAGGGAAGCCAAAGGGTTATATGTTGATTCATAATTTTCAGTTGCTGGTGCGGGCAAGTACCCTGTACTTGCGGTGGTCGTCGCTGATCGACGAGGCGTCGGATTTTTTACACTGGAACATCATCAATATAATTTATAGTACTGTCAAACCCCTCAACATAGTACGCATACTTATAGACACTGTAATACTACTCCAATTAATCGCCTCGCAGGCCAACCAGTTCGCAAAAACGTCCAGTAACGCAGGCCCGAATCCAACGGCATTTTCTGTTCCTCAAGGGGTGAAGATTAATTCTTTGAAATATGTCATGAATACGAAACACTGTGTACTTAATACTTAATTGTACGTTGCAAAAGAAGTTATACATGCAGTACAGAGGTGGTGTGGATATACCTACTGACATAACCTGGATTCAAATCTGGAATATGTGGCTAACGAGCGAACTTTTTGACTCAAAGAGGCCATTGGAGTTTCTCCCCGATATTCCAGTGCACGGCTATCCAACAGAATTGATGAGCTCGAGGTACCGTATGGTATAATCAATAATCGGAAACGTGCCTTTGACCGATGTATACTCCTCCAGAGCGTAACTTCCGAGTTCGCGACCTGAGTAATTGTAATTAACGCTTCTGAAACCAAATATCTGTCCAATATCCGGTCGATTCGTACCTATACCTGATTGTTTCTTCCCTCCAAAAGGCACATTGTTACTTAGCAGGTTATATGAATTGACCCAAACCTATAAACAGAATGCTTGAATTCCTGATAGACCCCGAGGCAGTTACGTCGCTGAGATCACGTACCGTTCCAGCTTCTAGGAGGCCAGATACTCTCATACATTGACTGGCATCAGCTTGATTCAGGGGAAAGTTCAGAGGTGCATCAAGTGACATGAGAAAGAGAATGCTTCCTTACTGGAATGCAGGCCAGCACCCAGACCATAAGTGGTGTTGTTAGCTGCATTTGGATTAGGATAGATTATACCAAGATGAGTGATTCCTACCTAGGGCTACAGCCTCTTCTTCCGTTTTGAACCGGCCAATACTCAAAACAGGTCCAAAGATCTTCCAGGCAATAAAGCATCAGATACCTTATGAGGTTAGCTGCGACGTACTTCTTCCTTGACCTATAAAGATCAAATATATCGCCATGTAAGAACAAAATCAAGGAGCACGAACAATTTTCATGTCTGAATTGACATCTGTAAAGACTGATTATGGATGACAGAGTCGACAATGATTAGCGGTTGAAGTTCAAGATGACACTGGTGACTACATACTTGTAGGGTCCACAAAGAAACCCTTGGTGTTTCTCCTCTCCCCTCCTAGAACAACCTTCGCTCCTTCAGCTTTGCCAGCGTCGATATAACCCCATACTCGATCAAATTGAGCCTTCGAGACCTACAGTATCACATCAGTTTCAGCATCCCCTCCGCCACAAAATTTCCTAACCAAGGGACCTCCTCCAGTCTTCTGGTCAAATCCGTTACCAATGACGGTCTCCTTGACTGTCGATACCAAAACGTCGATGAACTTATCGTAAACGGTATCCTGGACGTAGATTCGAGATCCCGCAGTGCAATCTTGGCCAGTATTGTAGCATATACCCAACGCGGACCAGGCAGCCGCTATGTATTTGCGCAAGTGAATTGAATTAAACTTAAGCTTCCAAGCGTGTGCAGATAACTAACCTTGTTGGAGATCAGCAGACTCGAAGATCAATTGTGGAGACTTTCCGCCAAGTTCCAGAGAGACCTGATGCGGTATCGATGGTGATACGCAAGAACGGTATTAGTAGCTCATGACACACCTTTTTGAGATTGGACTTCGCTGCAGCCTCCATAATTTTCCTACCAGTTAAGGTAGATCCAGTGAATGCAATCTTATCCACGTCCGGGTGGGCAGACAGCGCTGCACCTCCGACTGAGCCCAGAGAAGGTACGGTGTTGATAACTCCCGGAGGGAACCTGAGGGTACGTCAATATTATTGATTCAACAGACCAAGACGACAAAATTTGGTGAGTACCCGGCTTCGACTACTAGTTCGGACAATTTCTGTGTTGAGTTAGTCGCTTGAAGTGAATAATAGTGTATATCAGTAGAATTACCAAAGCAGTGAGAGGGGTAAGTTCGGAGGGTTTCATCACAATAGTGCAGCCTACTGCTAATGCGGGGGCTACTTTCCAAGCCCTATGCAAGAGGTGAGTCAATCCTTTGTTGAAGCACAAAGCAACTTTGACCGTACCACATATTGATCGGATAATTCCAAGGGATACTGGTAAATGCAAATTCCATGAGAACTGGGAATAATTTGAGGAACAGACTCAGCACATCTGCCCGCAAACCCCGATTGGTTCATGACGAGTGAAAGCCATCTTGGATTTGTTGTCCACTTCGATAGTCTATGGATGACTGAGGCTAAATAAACCGAGCTTGAGCGAGTAAACCGTTACCTGACCAGTGATTTTGTCGGCCCACCCAGCATAGTACCTCAAACACTGGATGCTGTCTCCGATATCGAAGTCTCTATCGATGATGTGAGTTGCCTTTCACAAACCCCACAAACAAGTACTAACCTAGCTATGGCGACCGGTTTTCCATTGTTCAGAGTTTCCAGTTCAGCTAATTCTTGCGCATCCCTTTCTATCAAATCAGCCAGTTTGTTAATCAAGCGAGACCGCTCCCAGCCGGTGACATTCTTTCCCCAGGACGTTTTGAATGCCTTGCGAGCAGCAGCTACGGCAACATCGATATCCTTCGGAGAACCTGTTACGATGTTCTGATAACTCCAACTGGTCGAGAAGGCCTTTTGAACACACCTGCCACAACGCTCGCAATGATTTCTTCTGTAGCAGGGTTGAAACATCTTGAGAATTTCATAAGTCACTTTATCGGAAAAAAGGACTACAGGATAAAGAAAACATACTGTATGACTTCTGAAGAGTCTACAGAAGGGACAAATTCGTTGTTGATAAAGAGACCAGTGGAAACGCTGATCTCTTTGTTCAAGGCGGGTACAGGTATTTTCACAGTGTTGGCCATAGTATCGAATCGTTCCGCCGTTTGGGAAAGAAGGGAAATCGCTGGTTTGACCTTTTAAACAGCGTCATATGCTTATCCTTCTCACAAGAAGCTTCAGATAAGAGGGACAGATAAGTAAGCCATTCAAAGAGCATGCCAAGGCAGATGCAATGCAGACTCTGTTTTTTCAAGTTACTGCCCTTCTCTTTGAGCTACTGCAGTACTCGTGTACTGAATCAATAGCCTGAGGAACTCGATGAAAATAACTGGAAACTTCCAGTTCAATCGGAAGCGTTCGGTGTTGAGTCACGTAACGTAAAGTTACTCTCACGTGCCACGTTTATATACGGGCAACCTCGGAATCGAGTCCCTTCAGTTAAACTCTATAGACGACGTCCTCCTAGACCTTTAGACCTTAGATTATAATATCTTAAATGTCCCTCGCCCTTGCATCTCGCTCTGCTGCTCGCGCACACTCAGTTGTTTTCAGGCGCCAGCTTCATGCTAGTGGCGCTGTTCGTTCGCCCCACGGTGAATACCACGTAAATAGTTTTTCTACACCTGGGCCTGGTCTGGACTGACATTTCTATTATAGCATCTCCCTTTCGCCTGGCCTCATGACAACAAAGCTAGCTTTGCGCTCAAATTGACTGCTTACCTTGGGATCGGGTTCGCCATTCCATTCATTGCTGGAGCCTATCAACTGTGAGTCCCACACTCAACTGCTGGTTTCTCTTCATTGATTCCTGTTGCTTGCAGCAAAAAAGGGGGTGCTTGAATGCGATGGCTTTCTTGTATATATGGTTGTCGGATAGTTGTAGATCATTTCAACTGAACACTGTGATATTACTTGTCACGCTCTTTCAATCGCAACATTTTAATCCCTTTTAATTGTCTACTTCGCCTTCTTCCAGCAATCACACGTCCGAGCTAAAAACCCTGGGTCGCCCTCCAAAGCATACAGGCCAATGGATGACGCAACTTTAGCGCCTGATATACCAACCTCATCTTGCGTAGAGGCAAGGATAACATCATGTACAAGCACTGTTCATATGTTCGTGAGCCTGTCCGCCATGCTTCAACACTCTTCCATTCACTTACCAAGATATCCATTGGATTCCTTGACAAGCGAAAACTTTTCACAGCCTTTCCTCTGCAATAGCTCGAATAAAATTTTTGTTGGATGATGCGACAACGTCTGCAGTGTGATGTGGCGGTCGTAGAATGGTTTGAAGACCTTGTCAAAAAACGCATCCGATCCAACCGGTGAATATTTATCAGAGACATAAAGTGCACCAAGAATAGATTCCAGAAGGTCCGACAATACCTTTGAAGGTAATGAGGGTAATGAGCCGCGTATTAATCAACCTACGTGGGGTTTTCATACCTTTGGAGATTCAATATTGTGCCAAAATTGACCAGCAGGACGGCCTTCTTTTTCGGCTGAAGTGTACTCTTCGGTTTGAGCCCGTCTCAGTAGATACTCATACTCGCGAATATCGTGGGCGAGCTTGTCAGATTCAAACAAGAGATGCTGATGCAAACCAGAAGTCACACACACAGCCGCCAAAGCAGCGTTCGAAACCATCGCGCCCTGTAAAACGGTCATTATCTAGATTGCTATTTGACTCAGATTGTGAACGCTCACTTTTAATAGGCTTAGTAGTCCAGGACTCATTTTATGATGGCGATGAAAGACGTGGCGGACCACCACTAGGAATGAATGACTAGAATCCATTTATTCCAGTAGCATAGTGATAACAACGAACTGAAATCCAATATTGCATCCCCGATGAACTCGAGACGCTCGTATGTCGTTGAATGGACACCGGTTTTCGAGATATGAGTCTGCTCTTCCGAAAATCAACAAGCGTTGCAATTCATGTATAAAAACGCACGAACCAACGCCTGAACCAAGAATTGTGGTCGTTTGAACTGGCAACCTATCACTGCTTCGACTGCCTTGATTGTGCTCGAAGAGATCTGTACCGAAACGGGTTCGAAGATCTTTTCCACTCTCTGCCCAAAATCAGACCATTTCTCGATGCCGGGCAGGGGAAGATTCAGAGCTCTAGCAGCTTTGAGCGCCACATCTGTGCCACCAGATAGAAGTGCCGCACCCATGATCGCTTCAACTACGTCCGCAAGAGCCTTGGATCGCATTCAGTAGGCGCGTGAAAGTGTAAATAACATGTACCTTGTCACCAAGGCGTTGCACTGGTCGTGAACAGGTTCTCGTCTTTCTGGGGCTTTGTTCTCTACCTTCGGCGGTCGAGCCCGTTCCATTCTTTATCTCGCTGGCGCTACTTAAATTATTATCATCTGAACCGATGCTGGCTTTCATATCCGTGAAATCTTCATTTGTGCGTCTCAAAGAAATTCCAGGAGGGTGCCATCCCTTGAAACTGAAAGGCCTCGACTGAATGAACGCAGGTAGACCAACTGCAACGGCGTTCCTCAACAGAGACTTGTTAGCAATGATCGCTTGCCTGTAGTTATGCATGGAGGCCTCATCAGCCTCCGGGTACATCACAAAAATGTAGATAGACGAAAGAAGCTTCAAGAATGCATCTCCTGTTGATAACTCATCAGCTGGGCGAATTTCTCAAGGAAGATGAATTTACCAAGCAACTCCAAGCGTTCATAGTCATATTCGATACCGGCTGATGGCGCAGAGAGAGCAGCGTGCAATAACTCTTCTGATACACAATGACTGAGAAGGCCAGCGTTCAACTCCTTCACGAGTAAAAAGTCATCGAGTCTCCGCATTATACATGGGAGTAACAGCGCTGTACGGAACGTACTGAAAGTCTTCGTGAGGGATATGAATCGGCTGAAATCTGGTTGGTTTACCTTGCAGGAATGGTAACCTTAGCACATAACTCTGGGATCAAGTCTATCTCGAATATAAGGTTGAATAAACCAGCAGATAAGAGACGGGCATACGAACACTTATGCTGCGAAGTCGATGGAGTAAAAGGGGCTGCAGCAGGGTTGAGTCGATCTATGAAAGAAGGGAAAAGTAATACTTCTAGTAAAGGTTGTGTGTAGTCTTTGAGGCCCTCGAAACCTCTTCGGTGCGCCTTGCAAAATTCGACAAGATTGTCATATTCCTGGAGCTATAGCGCTTGACCAATAAGAGAAGTTTACCGCGAAGATTTAGAAGGCATTCACCTTGGGATCCTGAGGTTTGCTTAAAGGATTGAGATCTAATCTAATCTTGACTGCATCATATCTTCGAGTGTACTGAGTCCATCTGTCCTGGATGAGCGCATCTTCTGTGTCGATCATTAGAGCCTCCAGACTGTCGTAATTCAGCGGCACGATCCAATTTTCAGCGGTGGCAGATATCAAGTCCCAGGATATATGGCTGAAGACATCCAGAATGCCCGAGCGCCAACTGGAATGAAGGGGGGCATAAAGGGCAAGGGTTTCGTTAAGGGCGGCCGAGTAGGGTTTGTTCAGAATGCCCCGCCATAATTGATTATTGTATGAATGTATATCCTGCAGCTGATGTTCGTTCACCGTGAAAGGCTCAGCACGAGTCAAACTGATTCGAGTCGGTAAACCTGCAAAGAATACATTGAACATCGGCACATCGGGCAAGGGCTGCCGTGTCAATAATAGAAGAGGGGCGTGGGGTACTGTGTTTGCGCCGGATTCAATTGAGATTATCACCGGATAGAGACGATTCAAAGAACCGAGGGAAAATAGTGCACTGTTTGACCAAAAAGTTGGTAACTTTTTAGCGTAAACCCGAGTTCCCACGACTATGGGGTCAAAGGCAGGGAGTGTGTCACTGTCAAGCGGAATCGTCCAGTTTTTTGGGAACACGCGAGAGTCAAGAAGACCGCGCTCGTAAAGATGTGCACAGGCCTCATAAGACGCCAAACGACGGGCTCCAGCTTTAGTGGGACTGGGAGTCGACCACGACTGCTGTACACCCTGAAATTGACCAGCTGCCTTTACACGACAAACAAAACGGCCATCATCTTGAATATCGAATTCAAACAGAGGGTTGTACAAAGACTCCTCATCACCTGATTTGCCGTCGTCAACGGTAAGCATATGCATGGCATTCATGGCATCCTGAGGATACAATTTACTGCCAGTCGTCGGGTCCTTGATGAAAGAATGCTCAGATTCTTGTTCGCTGTCAGAAAGATAGGGGTCTCCATCTGTGTGAGGAATTTCACGAGCGATGGAGCTTTGAGGAGTCCGACAGAGAACATTCATCCATGTACCAGTATTTGAGTTGGACAGACGAGAAACAATGGCGGACTGCGCTCTATTGCCACGCTCGACCATGGTTATGAGATGACCTTCGCTTCCAAAATGCGAAAGAACATGTGCATGCGATAACTGACTATCAAAAAGGTCAAATCTGTAACGATGTGAATCAGTACCAAAGTACATCGATTTTGAACTCCTTACTGGATGATGACCGAAACCTTCGGTATATCGAGGTCCTCGATAGATTTAGTTGCTATGAGTAGATTATAAAATCCGTCTTTCAAATGAGTGAGTACATCGTCCTAGTGGAGTTTTATGGTTAGTTCTTTTTGTGAACGAGAAAAATAAAATAACAAACATAAGACGACGTGTCGAGACTCCTAGCACCAACTAGAACGCATACCCGCAGAAATCCAAGCTCAGAGTGTAGCATTAACAATAATTGTTCTAGTATGTATGCAACTATACGCCGGTGAACTACGGCACCATTTAAGCACAGATGTCACAGAAAGGATGTCAGGATTCACCGAATATGACGCCTCGAAAGCCATCACCAAGATCCTGACAACATTTGAGTATCTGGACCAACTTCAATACCTTAGGTGTGAGATTGAAACCCGAGGAGGTTATGTCGATGTTTGGAGATGTAATTTGACAGCCTTGCAGGAGTTGAAGAACCTCCGAGGAAAGGAAATGTATTTGTTCGCTCCCGCGTCTCCATACCAGATCAACAGCGCATGACCCAAGTTGAGGCAGCGTGTGCTGGTAATCCTTTAAAAGACGCCGCACGCATGGATCGGTTCGACTGAGCAAGCGAAGCTGTCGTACTAATGGGGTTATTGGTGATGAATGAGGTGTATCGTAAGAAACTATGGTTTCTTGAACCAAATACGACTGGGCCAGACACTTTGTACGTGTTTCGGCAGTCAGACCATAGATTTTACAAAGCAATGTATCCTCCAGGACGAGCGAATCGAACGTTACGTCTAAGCAGAAACTGGGAGATTCGAAAATACCGGCAAGAATGAGGGGCCTTGACAAAGGGTCTAAAACGGCATAAAAGTTCTTAATGATACGAACGATTGGGTGGGCGATGCTTGAAACCTCATTACATGAAGGAATATTTCCTAGTACCAAAGATCCGATTCGTTTCAATTCGATCGAACCATGAATGAGGTCGTCAAGAAGTGACTAATGACAGTCAGTAAATGACTGGAACAAATGCTAGAGAGTACATACAGACGAACTTATAAGCACAACTTTCCTCTTGTTCTGTTTGAAGTTGGATCCGAATGATTCATAAGTTTCCACGTCGACCTGGGGAATGGTGGTATGTAAAGTGCGTTCAATATCAGAAGGGGCGCTGTAGGAAGTCTTTTGAGTAAAGTAGTAGAAATCATGGTATGATTCGTACTCTACTACGATCACAGGATATTCGATATCCTTCGTCTCTTGTCGATCTTCCCAGATTCTGAGTACGTATTTTGCAAGAAACCCGACTGCAGCTGGGTCAAGAACTTTGTTATCCTAGTGAAGCGTAATTCCTTAGCACACACACCATTACTATTCGGGGCTGTGAAGATGGCTAGATAAAGAACGTGAGTATCTGATGAATAGGCAAAAAGAGAACCGACTGTTTTCCCTCAATGCAAACCCCAACACTTCATGGCCATCGGCAGATTCAACAAAGCTCGAGACTTCGGATGATAACTTTTTGCGTTTGCGCGAGTCAGATTGAGAAGTCTCTTGGTGGCGCTTTGAAGGACCAGACGACGTTTCCCCGGCCGACGAAGAATCACCATTGGGTAGAACTGCTTCATTGCTTTCCAATCCGGATGCAGTGAGGTCAGGTCCACCAATAGAGGCTCTTCGACCATCGCCCTTTGGGTCATGACTTGCTCTCCATTTCTTTTTCCAGACCTCAAGCATTGTGTATAAGAATGAAAAGAAATTGATTGGTGTTGGCCCCCCAGCCGAACTTGCCTTTTACCGACATCGGCATATTAATCTAATCGCCGTGCCGCCGACACCGAGCAGGTCAACATTGCAAAAGCGCTTGATTCAAATTGAACTTTCTGCAATGACTTGCTTACACCTTTACTACCACACTGTGGAATATGCTCTCTCTTGACCCCTTCAATCATGAATCGATAATTGAATCAATTAGGAATCAATTAAATGATAATACAACTTCTCGCACGTCACCCAAGCGCCAACGTCTTCCTTCGTCGCTCTGTTTACCAGATCGGCTTCCTAACAGTTGTAGGTCTCTTCTATTGATATATTCGGTCTCTATCCATTAAACCTTTCAGCGTTTATACATCGTGAAGCCGAAATGGCTGCTCCAAGGGCGATTCTAAGACAGCTCCGGCGAAGTCCCTCCCCTCCGTCAGAGGCTGACGATCTTGACTCCGAAGACGAGAGGCATACACGAAACCCAAGCTCTGCTTCTACAGAGTCTACTTCTCCTTCAACATCTCCCTCGAGATATAGCTTGGAAACCCAAAGAATCAACTTGGCCTGGAAGGAGCCCCAAGTATGTCGTAGTTCACTCTGTCATCTCAACACTAGCACTTACAGCATTTTTCGCAAGCCTTTCGAAGTCCTACGTGCTGTTGAGAGGAAAGATTTAATTTACCTCATGGAAATCAGAGATCGTGCATTTCATGTGAGAATTACAGTTTCATGAGTTTGTGGACCACATTCCCATAGTCGCCAGCTACTTCTTCGTAAATGGGGAGACGTTACGCCATTGCTACATGCTATGCGGATAGGAAAGTCGCATAGAGATGTTGCGATCATCCTATTAGGCTCTTTCTCTCGTTACATCAATCATTTGGACGACTCGGAGTTACAGAAACCTCGGACGAAGACTATTTTGAAAGCTTTACGCGCGAATCTCAAACTCGCAATTGACGTTGGATTAGCTAAATCGCAAAGCGACCTCACAGCGTCATTCATGCAAACTCTGATCATGTCTGAAGGTGACAAGTGGATACATGCTCAAACATCCAATGTAGTGATTGCTCTACGAGCTGGTACCGCGGGCGAACCTGTGAAAACAGCGGATGCTGCTGTCAGAAAGTTTGCTACCAAGGAGTTGGGAAAAGCCGAGCTGATAGCGTCTTTGGAGGATTAGTAAGTGAGGCCATGACTGTTATATCTCCACAAATTTTACATTTGCATCTTCAGTATAGCAAATGCTGTCATTGATCTCCTACTACTTGCTGCATGGACGTTGGCGTTGGAGACGATCAATGGTGACCCTATCCCAGTGCTCATTTTCGGTACATACTTCATCATCGCAATTCTCACCCCGTTTCTCACTAGATATCTTATTTCGCCCGAGATGATCGTATGTACAAAGCCCTCGTCGAACGATTAGAGAAGAACGAAAAAGTGATACGTCAGTCGCTCAGTCGTCGGCTAAAATGGCAACTAAGGGTTATGAAAACCGCTCTGGAAGGCAGAACAACAACATACAGGGTACGCGCTCAATCATCCTGTTTTCTTATGTCAGATACCCAAGCTTTCTGTATAGCGGAAAGTCGCAGTTCTTGCAGAAGAACTGGACCAAGGCGACGGCGTTTAGGAAGATAAACAGGTAGTGCGATCATTTTTGTTTGGGCAAACCTGAGCCTGCTCAGATTCTTGCTCGTAAAAGGTGCCCTGCTGGTCAAAGTACACATCCAGTTGTTTGGCGTATCACCGAGCATACATTATTGTTTTTCTCACACTTGAGTCTGCTCAGAAAAGGTGCCCTGCTGGTCAAAGTATACACATCCAGTTGTTTTTGGCGTATGACCGAGCATACATTTCAATCCCACAAGTCAATATCTCGAAGTGCTATGTTTTTCTCTTTATGAGACCCGTACCAATAGCTGTTGCCTGTGTTCATAATAATACAAATAGTCAATGAAAATTTCAACTGTATCGCCGTTTCGAAAGTAACGCCCTGCCTGACTTCCCACTCCGCTGTGAAACCCTCCGAGTCAGTTCCACAAGATAAGTCTATATGATCACAGGCAGAAGGTAGCGTGAATGCACTGAGGGGCGGTGGAGGCAAAAAGAGAAAAACGGGGGATGATGACTCGGATGTCATGGTGGGGGTGGTATCATGTCACAAGCCTGGAAATGGAACGGTACGGAAAGAATGTAACCATATCAGGACGGCGAACTCGTGGAGTAAACACTGCGTAGACACGAACACACAAGATAATTTTAGGACGCAATACCTGTTGAAGCACACACCGGTCAGACCGAATTTGAATTTTATGACAAGCAGTGTTAAGAGACGAGAATTCCAATTTGTACGACGAGAAGAGAGCCAGATATCCACAGCGCGGCTCTTATGTGGATTCGGAGCGCGTGCGTTCTTTCATGAAGCACAGATTGGGTAATTTGAGCGACGTAGGGCCAGCGTGAGCAATCAATATCTACGAGAAGAGATATCTCTGGAGACCTTTCCACCAGACAAAGGATGCTGTCACCATGAGACTGATTACAGTTGGAACCAGATCAAGCTCAAGAGCGGTATAAATCCAAATCGTGGCCAAGGGAGGACACTAACAAGGTTATTAGCGTCAGTATGATATACAACTAAATTCGCTTGCCTGACGCATATTGACCAACCAAGACCCTAAAGCTATAAGATACATCAATCTCATACCAGCGGCACACGACAGTATGAACAAGAAAAGCTGGATGCTTCTGCTTCGTTTATGCCTGTGAACTATGAATAGCAGTCAGCTTCAATATTTCGATTAGGAAGAGTACCGAGGGCAGTGAGGCTGATACACACTGTAGAAAATGAACAGTGCTAAAACTGCAGAGTAAAAAGATGGTTAAGCAAATCACGGAGCGAAAATGCCAGATGCTTACTAGGTCCCCTCGAGCTCATACTATCGAATAGCTCTTTGAAGCTCGCATGCCGACCATATTGATTATGGATTAGACTTTCCTGACAGTGTTCGAGTGAGCCCATCTATGAACGATTACATGAAAAGGCGTACATATCCATGAGCAGTAGTATAGAGCAAAAAGGTATGATTATCATGTTTGTGTCCAGAATCTCGTCCATTAAGGAATATTCAGAATCTGCTGACTCTGACGGCCGCTGGTTGGAATTTATTTTGTGTAAAACACCAGATTCATTGATGAGTCTCCATTGTTCTTCTTCTGGGATGTCTATGAGGGGTTTGACATCGGTCTCCGGGGGGTCAGTGTTTGGTTTGCGTTGGCGAATCCGAGGCATTGTGGGACGTGGCGCAAGGGAGATGGAAACTAGGATGTATAATTTTCACGGCCGGCAAAAGCATCTACTTTCTAATGGCCAACCACGATGAACTCTTGAGTATATTGCAAGCACACGGTCAACAATTTCTTTCCTCCTTCCAAGGCAGCGTCGAACAGAAAATCCATAGCGGAAAGGATACAACCTTTGTGCAATCTCGAGATAACATCGAAGAAGAAGAGGCAGAGGAAGAGGAATGGGAAGGTATAAGATCCGAGTCTGAGGCGGAGGAAGGTATGTTCTGTTGCCTTGCGTGCTCTTCAATTAATGAAAAGAACAGCACTTTCATTTAATAAGGCTTTGAAGAAAACGACGATGAATTCACTGCAACGTCTTCGTCTACGTCTACGGCCAATGTAATAATTTTCTCAGATAAACCGTCGATATCCCAACAGGAACATGACGCTACTACGAAATATCAAGCAAAGGCTTTCATGGTACATTATCTGTGTTACCTCGTACTGAACGATAACTGAAACAGTGGTTAGTCGTCTAAAATATCCAAGCTTCGTGAGGAAGCCGCTCCTGAAAAGTACTTTTCGGGGACTACTGACGAAGATATAAAAGAACGGTAAAGCATTATCAGCCTTGATTGAAGAGAATGCACCGTTCCTGATACCCAAGTTCAATGACTATAGGACAAATATCCAGAACGATGCGTTGCTCCATAAATTAGTTCACACCAAACTTCTTTCAGGCTCCTTGAATCCCGAGCTGGAGCTCACACCAGCGCAAAGACGGAAAGCGCTATCGGGTCGAGTTATAGAATTGACTGGAGATGCTAAACTTGGGCGTGGAGAGCGAACAGTGCGTCGTGCAGAGCACAATAAAGCATCTAAACGCGTGAGAGAGGGGTTGATGCAAAAGCAAAAGGAACGAAGGGCCGCTCAACTTCAAGAGGTACGTCTTTCCATGATCTCTTTACCTTTTGAATAGAAAAGGCACTCACTCATTGACCACAGACGAAGAATTTGGGAAACTATCACCCGGCACTCAAAAGGTTGTTAGACCCAGATTCCGAGACGGCAAAACCAAAGAAGCGAGTACGAGGACTACAGATGGGTATCGGGAGCTTCAAAGGCGGTACCCTAAAGCTCAGCCGTGAAGAAATTGGTTCAGTCCAAGGACAAAGGGGGGGAATTGCGAGTCGCGGAAGAGGGAGTGGCAGAGTAAAGAGAGGGCGTCATTGATTTCTTTCATAGAATACATACAGATCTGTGTTATTGAAATACTAACTTCCGACTCTTTCATTCCGCTGAATTTTCTTGACCTCTGCCAACGCCTGCGTGGTTTTACTGACCGTATCAACGATTGAGGAGATGGTTTGAGGATCGATGAGTATAGATTGTGCGACTGACGATGTTAATCGCCCGGACAAGGATATTAGGGTTTGTTCCAGGGCATGCGAGGTTACACGCAATGCTGTCATAGTTGACTCGTCATTAGGCTTAACAAAGATATTCAGGTTAAAGTTATGATGGACAAGCGACAAAACACTAACAGATGAAGGGGAAAGAGAATTGGGGGCAGGCTACAGTTGCATGTCCATAAACATAAGTTTCAAACATCATGGTTCCAGGAAAGGATACATACTTGTTGTCTTTCGAGCGGAAGCGATGCTTGATTGGAGTTTTCTGTTACCCTGGGATCCTAGAAAGGATAACAGATGAATATAGATGAGAACCGGTCAGGAGTTGTCTCACTGCGTTGGGTGTATTTGATGCAGGAATGATTGCATTGTCTGGAAGAATTGGAGGAGAAGAATTTTGAGCAGGTGGACGCGGCGGCTCGGCCTCAATCAGGTCGCCTTCGCCGATGTAGATTCGGCCACAGATTACACATTCCTTATCGTCAGGTGAGATCCAAAGAGCAAAAACGGAGAAGGATGTTCCAGACGAACTCTGCGAGGATCCTTCTCTCCACCTGACTTCGGAGGCCTGACGAGAGGGATCCCGAAGCAAGCTTCGTTAAGACATTCTTCTCCGAGTAAAGCCCAACCCTTCAACAAACGATTTCCAATTTCCGAGGAAGCTCGATCTGATTGTTCACGACGACGTCTACTCTCCGGTGTTTCCACTGGTAGTGCGAATGTGGGTGAGCTAGGTACATCAGACACCTCTGTTGCTGGCGTCGAGGACCGGGATACAGGGTTGTTACGGGATAATGACGAGGTACTAGTCAGACTGGGAGAACTAGAGGGTTGAACGACTACGAAGGAATTAAATCATTCCAGAATGGAGAGCAAAAGTAGCGGTTCCCACCTTTACGAGGATCTCCGTCACAATTCGCGCAAAAATGCACGACGGGGGTTTGATTTTTTGGTGACCTCATCAAAGGGATGTTTTTGCAATGGGGGCAGGGGGAATCGGTTAGAACCTGTTGTGAAAGATTGTTAAATCGGCCTTCAGTCATGAAATTGACTAACCCATCCTTTGAGCATGTATTCACCGATGACATTGGATACATCGTTTACGGTCGACATGAGATAGCTGAGGAAGTTGGGATTAGATAAAAAAGTTGAAAAAGCGCTCATGGGCGGCAAATTAACTGCTTCCTACTGCCACGTCCTCGGATGAAGTTGGGGCGATTTCTCCCAAAATGTCTCGCTGCACTGGTTTTAATATCCCTTGAACGCCTTCAATGTGCCGCCGCTCTCGCCTCAAACTACTCAGGTTGGACAATTGAAAGGAAACTAGCAGTTCGGTCCGTGTAGAGTATTCCGTCTACTCCTCGGCGGAACACTTAACCTTCAGATCCGCAGAGAAAGGACTCGAGCGCTTTGGTATCATGGTTTCGATAACTACATGGATCATGGTGCGTTGTATAAGCTCATCAGTCAATCATGATCATCTGAGAATTCCCAAAGCTTTTCCTCTAGACGAGGTAACTACAAACACGGATTCGTCTTCATTTCGATTGAATTATTTCTAGTTAACGCCTCTAAGCTGCTCTGGTCAGGGTCCAGACTGGGCAAATCCGTGAGCAAAATTTAGTGACACCATGAGTTCCCGAATTATATCTTTTGAGCAGCGCAAATGTTGCCGCCAATGATGTCGCTGGCAACTTCAGTCTGACCCTCGTAGACGTCCTCGATACTTTTGTTGTCCTCGATGATCGCATAGGATTTGAGAATGCAGTCAAAAATGTCATACAGTGGGTCTCCTTCGATGTCAACACGAAGCCGCAGGTGTTCGAGACCACTATTCGAGTTCTTGGAGGTCTGCTTTCCGGTCACATCTTCGCCAGCCAACCCGGCCCATTCCATCTGCCATGGTATCGTGGAGAACTACTCAGTTTGGCACACGACCTTGGAAAAAGGTTACTTCCAGCATTTGCAACTCCGACCGGACTTCCATTAGCTCGAGTCCGTCTCTGCACTATCATTCAAAGCATTTGCCTCTTCATATTCAAATATTTCCTTAGATTAACCTCAGGCATGGACTATCGCGAGGGGAAACGCTAGAAACATGTAAATTAATCCATGCCTGTCGTCAATGAACTAACGTAGCCTGTATCACAGGCACTGCTGGTGCTGGCTCGTTGATTTTGGAATTTGCAACTCTCAGTCGTCTAACTGGTGACGAACGTTTCGAAAAGGCTGCGTACAAAGCTTTCTTTGCTATCTGGAATAGAAAGTCCGATATTGGGTTAGTTGGTAACACAATAAATACATGGACGGGGGTATGTATATCTCGATATGCTCCAATCTGACCTTATCTGAGTGTTGTTTATGTAGGATTGGACTTCGCCTGAGGTTACAGGCATTGGCGCAGGCATAGATTCGTCAGTGTGTCTTTTCCTTTATGGATTCGTTGCTTATGCATTGACGTACGCACAGATTCTACGAGTATGCCCTTAAGTGGTATATACTAAGTGGTTAGCTAAGCCGTTTCTGGTCTGTTTTTTCATACCAATATTCATGCAGGAGAGACTGAGTTTCTCGATGTTTGGGACGATGCATATGCATCTGTCATGCGGTATTCCCGTTCCATGGACGGATTCTGGGTGAACTTATTTTTGCATTCTGCTCAATTATTTAGATCTGACCCAATGATTGTTACAGTATCGACTCGTCAACATGAGAAGTGGTGATGTTGCTTACAACACCGTCGACTCTCTGTCTGCTTTTTGGCCTGGGCTGCAAGTATTAGCGGGGGATGTTCAAAGTGCAATAAAATTACACATGGCGTGTGAGTTACGCCATGAATTACAAGAACTGTTTCTCATATAGAGGCTCTCCTTCACAGATTATAATTTATGGCGGAAGCATTCTGGTATACCTGAGGTGTACGACACCAGCTTCAAACAGGCAACATCCCATGGGTATCCTCTACGACCTGGTAAATCATCTTCATGAACAACAAAGCTAAATCCGTTTACCTTCCAACCTGCAGAGTTCATCGAATCAACATGGTATCTATATCGAGTACATAATATTCAGTACAGATTTCATGATTTACCGACTGATTCTAGATATTAGGCCACCCACGACCCATATTATCTAGAAGTCGGGGAGCGCGTTCTGTTCGATATCTCAACACGTTCAAACGTGACATGTGGCTTGGCCGGTATAAAAGACCTCCGTTACAACGAACAGGATGACCGTATGGAATCTTTTGCGCTTTCAGAAACTCTGAAGGTAAAACTCGTGATGTAAATATTTGATGACTTTTAACCATGAGTCTAGTACCTCTTTCTTTTATTTGACGAAGAGAACCCTCTGCACAAAGACGACTCGAACTATGTGTTTACCACCGAAGGCCATTTACTGAAGCTGGGTCCCAAACATCTTAAAGAAATATCTCCTTCTCGTCGGAAGCTACGCAAGATTGAGGACCATCAATGTCCGGCGTACCAACCATTTAGAAGTGCTCGTGGTCGCCGTGTGAACGACAGTGGCTTGGTCGTGGGCATTCAAGGTCGGGCAGACGCTGACTACAGCCGAGAACTGGTTGCGCTAGACGCCAACGAGGCTGACTCTACCCATTGGTCTCATAGTGGGTGGTGCGAGAGACCCAAAGTCGAGTTATTCGTACGTGAATTATTATCTTTATCTTTAGCTTCAAACTGTATTTACCCCACAGTCGTACGACTTCATCCTGTCACCTAATGGGAAAGTATCGCCCGAAGATCTTAGTCCCAGTAAAGTGAAGCTGGAGCCTGTGCCAGATGGATATGTCATCCAGAATGTCACAGGCATTCGAACACATATTGTACAGAGATTTGACGGAAGAGGTTACGATGTCCGCAAACGTGCGCAATCTACTATGTTATGGTAAACATGAATCTAACTATTTTCCACAGTAGGTCATTATACAGTTCGGCCAGGACAGTTGGTCTATATCAACGACTCATCCCTACTTCTGAGTGCAGCATCACCTTCAACCGCAGCGTTAGAACATTTTGGCGCTATCCAGCTGCGTTTCTATGTTGATGCAGTTGATACGATGTTCAGTATGCTCAACATGATGGAAACAGTCAACGACATGGATCTTTCCGTTACAGGTCATGTCGGCTTCTTCGGTGGAGACTTATTAGATAGCGAAGAACTTCCCAGCAAGTTTCACGGCCTAGTTCCAGTCTATCGAGACGACGACAATGAATTCGGCTGTACACAATATCACAAGTCATTCCAAGATGGTATATTACTTGTCAGAAGGGGCGAATGTACCTTCATTCAGAAGCTTGTGGAAGCTCGGAATGCGGGAGCTGCTGGTGTGCTCGTCCTTAGTGACGAAAACACCGCGATCAATCCTACTGCTAATTCTGAGGACCTCGAAGCTGCGGGAGATATTAGTCAAGTGGCTATAATAGTCTTGCCACAGACAGCTGGGCAATCGGTCGAACACTTACTCGATACTACGCAAGGTATTGGTCAAGTCATGCTCTCGTTGGAACACGAACACCAACCTGGTGTCGATGCAGAAGCTGACGAAGGTCCTGAGCAAGGCGAAGGAAGCAAAAAGGAACCCAGTCGAATACTTTATCTAAATGGGCATCCGTTACTCAACACCCGATTATTGGTTTGAGTAAACTTTGATTACAGTATCTATTATCCATGTATCTATGTGTATACTAGCAGCAGCCTTAGTAATCAGTCCCTCTAGTAAGCTCTAGTAGGGATGATCGAGAGATCAAATTTCGCGTAGCAAAACATAGAAGGACGGTTTCCGATATGTACACATCCTACCATCGCAAGAGACCAACCTAATCGTTGGACTGGACAATGGAATAGACTGAGGCATCCAATTTTGACCCCCCTTTAAGAAACAAAAGTTCAATGATAAAGAGATACTCGATGGTCTTGCCACCGAGTTTAGCAACAAGCTCTCCAGCTGCTTTAGCTGATCCTCCTGCAATTTCTCAAACGTTAGAATACAGTCGTTTCAAACCGCAAAGGTAAAGACTTCCTACCTGTGGCAATAAGATCGTCGACGATGATCACAGATTGCCCTGGTTTTATGGCATCACTTTGCATCTCGAAAGAATCCTGTGTGATGGTCAATTTTCAACCTCTTGGAGGAGTTGGAATAGATTTACTACTCCGTATTCCTTCTCATAAGTAGCCGTTTCACAATTCCCAGGTAGTTTTCCTGTTTTGCGAACAGGGACAAATGCCGCACCAAGACGGAGAGCAATGATGGGACCAAGGAGGAATCCGCGGGCGTCAAGGCCTACGACGACATCGATTTTCTTGGAAGGAATAGAGGGAATAGTGTGCGAGGTAAGGTGGTACAGGAAATGCGTGATGAGAGTCTCGAATGCTATCGGATCGCGGAGAATGGGGAAAATGTCTAAAAAAACGATGCCCTTGAAAGTACCTGTGTTAACTGAAGATGATGGTTAAAGAAACGAACCACCTTTTGTGGGAAATCGGGATGCGACGTGAGCTTGGAGCGGAGGTACTCTACATCACCCATGGCTGAAGCAAAGCAAGAGACCTTTTTCCTGTTTCGATGAGCAATGATCGTACATTTATCTAATCATTTTTCTTTCGTGGCCAACATGACAATGAGGCGCAAATTTTTCCGCGAATGAGATAATTTGCGTCCGTGATGATAATGGCTTGCTCATATAGATGGGAAAGTAGTAGCATAAGAGTAGTACATAGAACTAAGCCATTCATACAGATTCCAAAACTTCAGGCTCCTTGAAGTCTTTCGCAATTTTGGTACCTGTCTCCTGCAGGGACTGTCAATTTCACAAGAGTAAATGATTCGAAGAGACACTTACATCTGTCGACTCCCCGTGCAGTTCCATGAGTTTCGAGACATCAAACTTGGGTGCTTTAAGAATTTTAGCCTTTCGAACATAAACGTTCTGCAAGGGGTAGATGCTCCTCGACGCCTTCTCAATCTCCCGTCCAATGGCCTCTGGCACGAACTTCTGCACAAGCTCTTTCAAATCGCAGTTTGTGGCCTCACGGGTCATAATCTCAAACATCTTCTTCCTAATCTCCCGCACCTGACTTGACTGGGCGTAGGTCGTTTTACGGACCTGCGTTGGACGACGCTTAGTGAAGCCGATCGCAAAGAGACGGAGGAGGTAGCCGTCAGTCGTCTTTACATCGACATGGGCTTCAATGAGAGTCTGCCATTTCCGTACGAGAGATCGCAGCTTGTCGGAGGTGAAATCCATTCCGTGGAAGTTGGTGAGACAGTTCTTGCCCTGGACCTCGTCAACACGTAATTTGATTTTACGGAAGGACTGTTCCTCCTCCTTGTTTAGATCACCCAGAGAGACCTCAATGATACGACCCTTGAGAGAATCGTTGGCGTTTTCTAATTCAATATGAGTGTTGCCCAGCAAAAAGAACGAGAACTGCACACGCACTCAAACCCTGAGATCTGTTCACGAGGGTCTTGCCCACATTCCGGACATCGAAAATTGACGGTGCTTTAATATCGTACCAGTCTTGAAAGCCAGACAATTAGTTGTTACGCTAGCTAGCGGTAGTGATAGCCAGAACACACCCTTCCTGGAGAACGGATCGACGACCTTTTTCTTGATACCCTTCTTGCCCTTCGAAAGGCGCTTATTCTACAAAGATCAGACGTTGAGGACCCACTTGGAATCCAAGCAAAAGCCACTCTTACCTTTCCAACAGCCATATTGTGTGATCAGAAGTAGCGGCGAGGAGCGAACCGTAGATGGTAGGCCGAAGACTTGGCGGCTTTTTTTGCAAATAGTAACAGCTACGAGCCTTCCTAGTCCTGGGTAATGACTTCACGTGGTAGAAACTGTATAGCTTTTCCACGATCTTTTGGGCGCTTATACCCAAGCGCTGTTGGCTCTCACCGCAATGTTAACTCGGCCTCAATTCGATCGCGCCTGCAAGCTACTTGTCCAGCAATACGAAAACTTCGCACCATCCAGGTCTAAGAATGCTATGAGAGGCTGGTCCTGGAATGAGCATTCTGTACAAGTCTCTACTTCAACATATTCGGTCTTCTTTTAAAGATCTTTCTAGTCGGTATCAGGCTTGGGCTATCTGTCTCGCACCTCAAATTATCTTTCCCGAGATATCAGACTATCTATGGACGTAAATTCGGATGAAATCTACGCCGAGATCGATGAAGCGGCCGCAACCTGCATTGATTCTGACACACTGACTTCCCAACAATATGTGGTTTATTCCGCAACGTTTCAAGTTCCCTGCTTTTACTTCGCAATGTATCACTCGAGTACGTATGTTCAACGAGCATTTTATGCTCTTTGATATTCTTATACCCTGGCAGATGGTGTGCCGTTGTCGATCAACGAGTTAATTTCTTCGACACTGTTTCGATCCGGTATTTTCCAGGATGCTAACGTCACTACTTTCGCTCTTACACGTCGCGATACACCGTTTCCGCTGATATCGCAGGGAGATCACCCAACAACAGGAAGGCCGTGCTGGTTCCTGCATCCATGCGAGACTACTGTTGCAGTCGAAGAATTGTTGAAAGAAGTCGAGAATGACATAGACGAGGAAGACATGAGGTTGTTGATGTGGCTCGAATTATGGTTCACGGTTCTCGGAGGCGTTGTGGACTTACAATAATTGGACTAGAACAGCACATGACCGTCCCCAGCATAGGTGGCAAAAAACTAAGACACCTTCTCGGGACCGGGTCATTACCGGAGCAGAATATAAACACACATAAGCACTCTTGTTTTCGTACTCTTGTATACCCTGTTCTGTGTTGATCCAGTGTATACGCTGGTCAAACTGAAAGTCGTCTTACTCGTAATTTCTCGAATCGTACCATTTCGGCAATCAGGGTAGATTGCAAAACAATAAATACCTAAAGGCGTCAGTATGTTAGCACGTCTCACCCGTTCCTCTTTACCTCCACTTTCTCATATCTATCATCTTAGAACAATGGTTTGTCTCTTTCCAACTTTTCAAAATTGATTCTGACAGTGTTCTATTCAGGCCACTGAAGCTGTCATCGTCGCTGCCTCCCGCACGCCCACCGGGTCCATCAACGGTGCTCTTAAGAGCTTTACCGCCCCTCAGCTCGGTTCCTTGGCTCTTAAACATGCCTTTGCCTCAAAGAACATTGACCCCACCATCGTTGAGGAAATCTACTTCGGAAACGTGGTGCAGGCCGGTGTCGGTCAATCTCCTGCACGTCAGGTTGCTCTCTCGGCTGGTATGAGCAGCAGATCGGATGCTACCACTATCAACAAGGTCTGCGCCAGCGGCATGAAATCTATAATGCTTGCTAGTCAGAGCATTCAGCTCGGTCAGGCCAGTGTTGTTGCTGCTGGTGGCATGGAGAGTATGAGTAATGCTCCGTATGTATTTTGTTCCTTCGGAGTTCCGGGGCTGATAAATATTTTACCTAGCTTCCTCCTTCCCCGTCAAAATCCAGTTTTCGGCAAATTCACCGCCACGGACTCCCTCGAATATGATGGTCTCTGGGATACCTACAACAACCAGGCTATGGGGTGCTGCGGAGAGTCTGCAGCCGAGAAGCACTCTATCTCCCGTGAGGCCCAAGATGCACATGCAATTGATTCTTACAAGCGAGCGGAGCAGGCGTGGAAAAATGGTGCATTTGACGCAGAGATTGTACCCATTACCGTAAAGGGCAAAAAAGGAGACACAATCGTGAGGGAGGACGAGGAGTACAAGCGGATCATTTACGAGAAGGTTCCCAGTTTACGTTCTGCGTTCAAACAGGGTGGTAGTATCACCGCCGCCAACTCCTCACCGTTGAATGACGGCGCATCCGCCCTGATCCTCATGTCTGCGGAGAAGGCAAAAGAACTCGGTCTCACACCTTTGGCCAAGGTCATTTGTACGTTTGATTTTCTTATATTTGGTATAGCTCTTTTTGACTGTTATTGTCAGCCTATGCGGACGCCGGTATGGATCCTATCGATTTCCCCATTGCACCGACAATCGCATTGCCCAAGGCCCTGGAACGTGCAAATCTGACAGTTGACGACATTTCCCTCTTTGAGATCAACGAAGCTTTCTCTGTTGTTATTCGTATCGCCGAGAAAGTCCTCAAAATTGACCCTGCAAAGATCAACATTAACGGGTATGTGTCTCTGATTACCTACAAGTGAATATAAGGGCTAACTGTTTTACTATAGTGGTGCTGTTGCTCTTGGCCACGCTATCGGAAGCTCCGGCTCGCGCATTGTTGTATCGTTAGTGCATGCCTTGAAGTCCGGGCAGTATGGTGCTGCTGGTGTTTGCAATGGGGTCAGTTGTCATGCAGTTTTAGAGGAAACACTCGTACTAACTCGTCATTTCATGCAGGGTGGAGCCGCTTCCGCCATAATCATTCAGAAACTGTAGTATCTCTTCTTTCGTACATAGGACCCGTATTCGATAACTAATTGAAGACCAGAAGTTGAAACCAAAGAGACAGCCCTTTATGAGCTCTTAAGGCAGGGTGTGATAATTGTGATGCAAATGCTCCATAAACTGTCAAGTCGTTTATCTCAAGCGATCTTCGTACACCGATTCAATAACCGTTCAATCACCTCCAGCCAAAAATATGACCATACGTGCCACTATCTCCCGTCCCGCTTTTCCCAAGGTGTGAGACGATATAAACAGATGAACATGCTTATCTTCCCTGTAGTGGGTCATGTTATCTTCGGCTCAGTGCTTCCAATGTGTGTTCTCATGATAAGGAGGGAGTCCCGAGGTTGCATTTGGGACCTTTGGTGGGATATATTGTCTTCTTTCTGAATTCTTGAGCGAATCTCGGTCTTTGTATTCCAGCACCTCCTAGGCGAGAACAGCCATGGCGACTCACCAACCAGACCAGAGGAACTTGGAAGAAGTCCCCGCCGACGAGAAGGCGTTTCCTGTATCTCCCGTATTTGAACATCTGAGGTCGGATTCAATTGAGGAGTCAGACACAAGCGTCGATGAGGCGTTGCAATTAGTGGGGAAGGAACGAACATCAGAGTTCAGCGATGAATTCAATCGTAAAGTCAGAAGGAAGTTGGTGGGTGAAGTTTTTCAGATGAGATATACACTGAAGTTGCACTACTCATGTATCGCTCGTACGACAGGACCTTTTGATTCCTCCACTTTGTGCAGCGGTATACTTCACGCAATTTCTGTGAGTTTGGATATCTTGCGAGTCGTGATTGCAGACCGACTGTACTCACAGGGACAAGACGTCATTAAATTATGCCAGGTGCGAGGAGTTACATACTGGCCGCTACCGGGGTTAACATAGAATTTCTACTAGCATTATGGGTCTACCCATAACTGGACAGGTAACTTTTCACTCTTCCGCTGGGAAGTTATCGGCTTCAACCATATTTCGAAGAATTACAATCTAGTTTCTATGGCTTTTTACCTAGGTGAGTTGTTGGTTTTTTCTTTTTCGGGCTCAACTTGCTGACTGACTGCCAGGATTTCTCCTTTTTGAATTCCCCACTGTCTATATATCCCAGAAAACGAGGGCAGCCAAATATCTTGGTGAGTCACGCACTGTTGGGACGAATACCCGAGGGTATTGACGGTCTCCGAAAGGTGTTAATATCGTTCTGTGGGGTGTGATATTGATGCTACACGCCGTGGGGAGTTCATTTGGAGCGTTTTTCGCTCTTCGATTTCTACTGGGTGAGCAACGATTCTTTCGGTCTGGAGAGATTTTTTTTTCACTGGCGACAGGAATGTGCGAGAGCTGCGTCGCCCCGATATTGATTCTGATTATCTCCATGTTCTACAAGAAGCACGAACAGGTATACCGGCTGGACTTGTCAAAATGTATGAAGCAGTAAGTTTAACAACTTCCAACAGGCATCGCGAATTTCGTGGTTCTATGTGATGGTACGTGGAAGTTAAGGAAAGCTTGGACATTGACGAACTCGGATGATCTCGCAGAATGGGCTCACACAAGTGTTTGGTGGATTCATTGCATATGTCAGGGTTGTTTACCTCGAACGAGGAATCCGATTGACACCGACATTACCATTCAGGGTGTTTCATTCTCAAATGACAGTCATATAGCCCCGTATAAGATTATATACGTATTGCTCGGTGGTTTAGCGATCATCGTCGGGCTTTCTGTCCTAATATGGTTGCCTGACTCGCCTGTTCATGCGCATTTTCTTGATCAAGAGGAGCGCATAGCTGCCTTAGAGCGAGTTAGGAATGATCAAGGTGGGGTAGCAAACAAGAAAATCAAGAGGAAACAAATACTCGAAGCTTTTACGGATATACGAACATGGTTGATCGTGTTGACCACTATGATGAGTACGTATGTCCCTTGTAACTTCTTTCACACCTAACGTATGTGCTGCTGGTAGCAAGCATTCCTAACGGCGCTCTGAGCAACTGTGTGTACTGGTTTCCGGGTCATGAATACACTAATATTAACGGATATAACATTTCAGTCAGTAATATCATCATTAGAAATTTCGGGTACACGTATGTACAATCTTATTCCTGGATGGGTTCCGCACTGTTTCGTAGAACTGATTGATTTGGAAGTTCGAGACAGACATTAATCTTATCAACTCCAGCCGGCGCAGTGGCATCACTCATGACTCTTTTTTGTGGATGGTACTCAGATCGAAAGGTCGATATTCTGCTCCCGTCCAATACAAAGTTTCCCTCATATCTGTATCTAGAATGAACGGATGATTCCCATCATAATAGCCTTGGTTCCAACCATTGTTGGTGCAGGTAAACAGTCGTATTCATGTCAAATGTAAACCAGAACACTAACGCTCACTGGCACTAGCTATGCTAATCGGGCTCAATGATTCGGGGAAAAAAGGCGCCCTGTTATTCGGTGCATTATCATTCTTAACTCCATCGACAGCTCACTCACTATGGAATGTAGCGACGTACCTCATTGGCACATTTGGAAGCTCACTCTCCACAGTTTATGCCTACAATGCAAGCAATACTAGTGGACACACGAAAAAGAGCACAGTAAACGCTATGACCCTACTAACATTCAGCATTGGAAACATTGTCGGGACGGAAATCTTCTTGCCAAAGGACGCTCCCGCATATATCCCCGGTAAAATAGCCATCATGGTCTTATTGACTGTTCAGCTGGGGATATCCTTGCTACTTAGGTATATTAATCTGCGATTGAACAGAAGGAAATTCGCGCAAATTGAAGAGCTAAAGAGAAGCCGCGGGTGGACGGAGGCGGATGTTCAGAAAGAGCGCGAGAAGCACGCGTTTATGGATCTCACTGACCAAGAGTATGTTCTGGGACTTTTATATTAAGACAGTGACCTCTATCGCTGATATGATTGAATAGGAATATCTACTTTGTATACACTGCTTGAGCAATTATCGAGGGGTATGAATTCTGGATACAGTGGATGATTGAAGATGATTGAGGCGCTAGCTACCCGGGCGGCTCCGGACATGTATAATACGATTGTCAGTCTAGCGCCTAAGTAGTAGAAAGAACCAGCGCTTGTGACCTTCCACGTGTTTTTGCCACTGTTACCACTCGACTCTACATTGTCCACCACTCACGACTGCGATAACTCTTCGATAATTCTTCACGACTAGCGGCTTTACTGAAGTCCTGTTTTGGAACTTCTTTCATTCGACGAACAATGATAAATTCTAGGCCAATCACGCCGCCCTTAAATGGGGGTGGGGGGAAGAACTATTTTTCAGATCGCATTGAACGATTCAAGCGCGAGGATATGACCGACTGGAGTAGTGCATTCACTTTACTAGGTGAAACAAGATTCTTCTACGTATACCACACCGTTACTCATTGATTCTTTCCCTGCATAGACACGATGGAAACATTTTTCGATTCACATGTGGATCTTTTGCAGCGTAAACTCCAACGACACTCCGATAGACTCAAGATGAAGGCAGAAGAAGCACTCAAAATGCGCGACCTCTCGGCTGCCGGAGACCAAATAGCGGAGAATTTTGAGAAGGAGGTGAAAAGTTTCAAGCTGAAGGTGCGAGGGAATACCATTACCAGACCTTGTCCTCCTCATCGTGTCCATCTAAGGTGTCCTCGCGGATGACCAAGCTTGCGAGCTCATGGCAATCGGCAAAGGTTGTCCGGACGCGCGAAAAGATCTCCTTTTTCTTCGGTGTAATGTCTCTGTTATTTTCTGCCTTAATGTTTGGGCTAGCTCCTCAGTGCGTCGTCCAATTAACGTGGCGTACTTCATACTGATTGCTTTTAGATGGGTGCACATAGCGTATACAGTACAAGGACTTTATCTCCTACCTCTTCGTGCCTACATCTACAAAAAACGCGCCTGGCATTACTTCCTTTTCGATCTCTGCTATTATGTCACGATATTGAACTTCATATATATCTGGTTCTTCCCTGGATCGCCTGCGCTGCTCGTCGCCTGCTACTGTCTAAGCCACGGCAGCCTTGCGAGTGCGGTCATTACTTGGAGAAATAGTCTCGTGTTTCACGACCAGGATAAGGTCACCAGCCTTTTTGTGCATATTTATGGCCCATTTTCCTTTACGGTGATAAGGTTCGCTCCTCTTTATTCTCCCTCATGATCCGAAACATGCTGAATGCTGATCCTGTAGACATTTCTATCCCAACGCCGACGAACGATTCCCTGCTCTCCGAGAGCTACCCCATCTGAACCCCTTACATGCCCTCTTGCTTAGTGGAGGAATATGTACGTATTGTTGTTGAATCTGTTTTTTTCTACATTTATGTCATCTTCTAGACGTACTATGGCAGCTTCTTTATTGGAAGGTGTGTTGAATACACCATATGTTTGTCATTGCTCACACTTTTTGTTCAGTTCGTCCTCGTCGATCGCCGGGAGAAGATTGAATCCGGGCAACGAACGACGTCCATGTCTTGGATGTTGAATAACAAACGAGGCGTCATTGGAAAGGCACTGTGCAGTGTACCACCAAATACCCGTATCCCAGCTTTCATGTTTGGTCAACTAAGTAGGTCTTCCATCTGAGATGAATATTCATTGTGAATTTGATGAATGTGTGCAGTCTACAGCATCGTCACGGAATTGCCGGCTGTTTTCCTGCTTTACGACTCTCCGTTCTGGAGTGGGGCTTTCCTCATATTCATATTTTCCGTTAGTGTCTGGAACGGCGGTGGATTTTACATCGAAGTCTTTGGTCGCAAGTAGGTCTTCAACAACGGCACAACGTCCATTTAGTTGCACTTATTCTAACTACTCTGCAGGTTTGAGCGTGAACTCGAGGCTCTGCGTAAAGAACTCGCTGAAAGCGCCCAAGCACGGTCAGGTCGTTCGAGCCCAACCGATGAATCCTCCTTATCTTTGTCCCGCTATACCAGCGAAGACAACTTGACGTCTTTCAGTCCTGGCAGCTCCTATTCTTCAAATTCCTCCCCGACGCTTGACACTCACCCTCTGCCACATATTGAAGCAGCTTCGGAACCGAACTTCGATGGTCTTCAGATGAAAGCCAAGAAGGAGTAATAGTTGGTCACCTTCTGCTTTGTGCTGTATCATGTATTATGCTCAAGACTGCGCGTTTCATTGGTTTCATTCATATATCTTACTTGCTTCTCGATTTACTGTTCACTTATTCTATTGCCTTTCCAGTATCGATACGTTTTCTTGTCTATTTTTGACCCATGACCTTCTGCTGTGATGAACGATACGACATGTCTCAATACCTTACGATACGATACCTATGTAGTCACACCTAAGAGCTTGCTTATGTATGCTATTGAACTTGTCTCAGGTACATGTATACACTCGAAGCTGTGGCTCTGAGTCTGAGCACAACCCTCATGCCAGTAGTACCAGTCGAATTCGCAACGCAAGTCAGCTCTACCCTCCATCTTGGTTCTATACCCAAACTCGATAAAACGCGTTTCATTTCTTCATTCGTAGATACCCAAAGATTGCATACCAAATATTATGCGGAGGAAGGCCGCACGCTATGGAATAATCTCGTCGACACGGCGCGTGACCCAAGCCCTAAAAATCCGCCTCAAGAAAATACAGTTTTTGGATTGTCCACGCCCGTACTGGTCCCTAGAATTGCCAAAGTTATCATAGCAAAGGAACCTGTTTCAAAAACTTCGACCCCGAAGGAAAACTCTCCCAAGAAATCAAAGTCAAAAGCGAAAAGCACCTTCCGCGCGAAATCCGGTCAAAGACCTAACGAACATCCTCAAAACGCGCCACACACCAAAAAACGAGCTGGGAAGCTTTCTGATGACGATGAAACTGCGGCCAGTCAGTTTTTCATGCTGCTTCACTGAATACTTGCTACACGTACCCTGCAGGATTGGCCGAACGCCGTGACAAGAAGCGCGCCAAACGAGAGATCGTGCGACCTGCAGCAACCGCCAACGAGAAGGACAGTAAACAAATTCAAATTCAAGCTGCCACAGACAAGAAGGGCAAGCAAAATAAAGGTCCGCCCGGACTAGCCCTTATGCACGGATTCACAGCAACAAATGTTGGGAAAAATCGTCTAACGGTTAGTGTGATTGCTGAAATCCTATTCCTTCAATACTGAGGCCATTTAAAGGTCCCTCCACCTACATTAGGTGTGTTCAGCAGAGGCAGGGCTTCTCATAAAACCCATATTAACACTAAAGGTACGCCACTCACGAAATCACGTACTTCCAATACGAAAAATCTGAAAATTTCTTATGAAGCCATTAGACCACCTGCTTTCCTAGAGACTGTCTTCTTGAAAGGGACCTCTCATCACGCCAAATCAGTCCCGAATGAACCCTTGAGCGATGGTTCGTCATCGTCCCAAAACGATTCAACTCCGACAACCCCACCCAAGCTAAAAACACGGAAAGTACGAAGTCCCTCTGTTAAGAATCATTCCCAAAGTTCCACGGTGTCAAGCTCCTCTTTCGATAACGAGGGAACTGAAACACCAATCGCTCAAGCTGAATCGGAGGTGTGGGATATCGAACGTGAAGGTTACAATCTTCCTTCAACAATGTCATCGACATCCCCTGAGCGTAATCAAAGCGTAGTTCTAAATACTTGCAACCTACCACGGGTATTAGAGACTGAAACCTCGGGGGGAATGCACGAGAGACACAAGAGGGAAGCTTTAGCTCATGAACGCGACGGAACATCACAGCTCAGCAGTTCACTAGCTCCGTCACAGTCGGCATCTCAACATGGTCTTGATGGTCGTTGTCGCGCAACGACTCCTGTTCCTCTTCTTGCTTCCAAATACTTTATGCCCCAAAGACCATATTCTGTGCCTGATGCACTAGCTAAAACGCTCAGCTCGCCGTCCACTCTTGCGTTGCAAGGCACACATATTCAGACTCACGAGAGCTCGGTCTCCGACTATTTTCTTCATCTTCCTGTTGCGCCAAATATGCACGCGAACACTTCCTATCACCCCCCGCATCAAGCCGACGAGTTCATATACGAGCCTTATATAGCACCCATATATGCTGGTGAAAGCCTATGGGATCCTCTTGCATTCTCGGATCCAGTAAATTTCAGTGATACAGACGCACCGCAACCTCCTCCCGAAACTGTCGCACCAAATCTCACATCAGGCATTTCCTATCCGTACGATTTTTATATCCCACCGAGGGTTGATGCCCCTCCGTTGCAATATGATTTAGGGTACGACGTGGAAGACGCAAACTCAATGTTTTACTTGGATGACGATGGCTGCGGCCACATAGGCTGCTGGGGTCCACAAGAAATAATTTGTGATAACCACGAGGAGGAATATCCAGAACATGGTCAGATCTATGACGAGCATGAACATCTCTTCTGCCAAACCCAACAATTTGGTGCTGAAGACGAAAGCACCACTGCCCAGAATTGGCAACGCGATCTTTGTTCTATTGAAGACGATGCCTTGTTCGGTATGGGAATTGACTCGGAAGAAGCAGACATGCTCCAGTGCCCCTCTGAGGAGTGGATGGAGCCAATAGACCGGGATCGCGTTCTCTCAGATGTCAATAGTGACGACTCAGTCGTCGGAGAGATGCCTCGCTTTTTGCAAGGTCGGGAATTGCTGTTGGGATTCGGCACCACCGGTAGACAGGAAGACATCGTTCGTGACTGGTCAGGGTATGCCTCAGTGGCAGAGGCGGATGTCGCAAGGAATCTAAAGGGTCACTGGTTGCCACAAAGGCTGTAATAACACTGAAGCACGTAGCGCATGTGGGACTTGTAGTGTTCTGTTTATGTACATAGTTGAATCAGGTTCAACTCAAGTCCTGTGAATCAGTGTGAATCATACACGCGAAAAGTCACATGTGTAACCCGTCGCGTTACTCTATCTGGTTTGGACTTTTCTGAAAATTGACCTGACCCTTTTTAGCCTGCTGCCCGCGTTTCTCATTTCTTTACATTATCATCCACGCCTATCCCACTTTCTAAAGTCTCAATCACGCGTTCAATACGCGTTTCCTCTATACTGCATGAATCGGAAAGAAATTTCCCGTATGAGTACTTTCATCGTAAGATTTCATTGAATTCCATCCATGACCGCAGTCTTCTCACTCTTGCATACTCAGGTCAAATCTGAGCATGACGAAGCTAAGATTCCTCCTGCGCCCCTATCTATGTCTGCTTCTGTGAACGCCACATCCTCGAACGTTCAAGTCAAACCAGAGCCAGTCTCTGACTCTGTGAGTATTTTTCGTCATATTTCTGCTTGTAATGAACTGATACTTTTCATTAGCTAACAGCCAACTCTTCCCATCTTTTCCGCAATATGGATGATACCCATTCATCAAACGTGTCGCCAGTTTCAGTCGAAAGAAAAACGTACACCGTTTATCGGTCTGTCGGGGACGTCCCTTATTCGTCAGATTCAGCTCTTCGCGAGGGTTTAGAGATGGTTCAATGCCTGAAAGCCTACATGGGCAAATTAAACCTGGGGAGCAAACTTAGACAGAATGTTTGGAAGAAGGATTTGTTGAAGTAAATACATCTTGGTCTGTTTCTGTGTTTACGTTGCTGATTTCCTCTCGCCTGCTTTGCAGCCTCCAGGCTCAGTCAACTCCGAAAACATTGATCGCTGTCTGCGGAGGTTTGTCAGCATTCTATCCTGGTCAATCTCTCGTTGAACTCAGTCATAATTAGCCACCGGTGCCGGAAAGTCGTCCATTCTGAATGCTCTTCTTGACGGTAAAGTCTCCGAATAGTATCGTTGTGTAATCCTGTTGTCGCTGATTTTGGACGAAAGATAACATCGTGCCCACTTCTGGCATGCGAGGTGATATGAGAGTTTTGCCTACTGTCCATCGTACTGAATGACTCTCATACTTCTTTCCAGCTTGTACAGCGGGTAAATTTTGTTTTCATATTTTTCAAACTTCGACCAGATTCATCTTTTCCTGCAGTTGTCACTGAAATAGCGTATCACTCCGAACGTACAATAGACGCCGACGTTTCCTTTCTAGACGCTTCTGAATGGAAACAAGAGCTCTCAATCCTTCAATCTGATCTAATCGAGGAAGATGGGAGTCTCAAACGAACTCACGACCTCAAGAGTGATGCTGGTGTCGCCTGGCAAAAGGTTCGTGTGTAGCTTACACTCATTCGAACCTCACCAACTTCACATATAGGTTCATGCTGTATATCCTACTCTAACGCAAGAACGACTGGTTACAATGACTACTGATCAGATAATCGTTCATGATCCTAGTACGTTCGGACGTCCGTTTGGTATTACCTTATTGTAATACATGCGATCAGGGATTGCGCAGCTTCTTGGCAGCACAAAGCATATAATCGCTCGGAACTCTCGACAATTCGGTGAGGAGATCGCCAAGTATATTGATTCCAAAGATCAGAGCCGCGGTAAAAAGGAGAAGAAGAAGGAGAAGAATGACGAGAAATCCCTTATGGACAAGGTCCGCGAGGCAGCTGGTGCCAGTAAGAAAAAGAATTCCAATGGACCGGCTTTCTGGCCGCTCATCCGGCAAGTCAACGTTCGGTGTCCTGCTGAATGTCTTTCTTCTGGATGCATTCTTGTTGACCTTCCTGGTGAGTTATTTCGTTGGGATGGAGCGCATAATTGCGTGAGCTGTCGATATTGATTCATGATGTAGGTGTTGCCGATGCCAATGCTGCTCGAAACTCTATTGCTAAGGACTATATGAAGAGAGCTCAGGGGAGTGTTCTAAAGGCAACCAGTCTTCTTAGCTTACTTATCAGCTTATATGTCCAGTGTATTTGGATCCTTGCACCTGTAAGTTTGATAGCACAAGGAAGCACCCAACTTCTGATCCGCTTCACTTATTCTAGATTACAAGGTACTGATGTCTGCGCTTTACCATTGCGATGTTCACCGATGTTTTTCTGTTGCAAAGAGCGGTTGATGACAAGACTGCACGCGATCTCCTTGGAGATGCGTTCAAAATGCAACTGAAAAGTGAGTTATCAATACCAAGGCAAGAGTTTCACTGATCTTTCTATCTCTCTCTCTCTCTCTATACTCAGTGGGTGAGTACTAGACTTATGTTCTTGCATCGCTCATGACTCAAAATTGATGTAAAATAGATGGAAAGTGAGTGTACCCTTGGCTTCACTGCTTGGATCACGATTAACCAGCTTCCGTCGTCATACAGTTATGATGACCACGCCATTACTTTCATAGGTGTGTTCGAACTACTATATGTATGTTTACTTTTGAAATGGTCTCTACTCAGCGAGTAAAACCGACGACATCAGCTGTTCGGAAGTCATCAGTGCATTGCACCTCGAGGATGACCCCGAACTTGAAGCAATTGAGGATGACCTTGAAAAAATCGACGAGGAGATAGAGGAGGCCACAATAACGAAGAAAAATCTAGATAGAACCATAAAAGGTCAGTTTTTCAAATAGCTATCTGGCTTGATCTGACCACAGTTTCGTTACTATGACAGGTATCGAAAAGGAGCTCAAATTTCTTCGCGCAGTTCAGAAAGAGCACGAAGAGCACTTTGAGGCTCTCAAGGATGGTGTCGAGTTCACTCCTGTTTTCACCCGAAGTGTTGCGTCCAAGCCCAATACCAAGAAGCGTAAGAATCAACGTAAAGGCAAAAAAGGATCTTCAAAGCGCAGACGCAACTCTGAGAACTCGGTGCAGGACAGTGATGACGACATGGAAGAAGACGCAAGTGATGACTCGGCTAGTGAAATCGACAGTAACACTGACAAGGAGTCTGATTCCGACGCTTCTGACGACAAAGATTTTGATTCCGATCGCAGTGAACACTCTTGTGATGAAGATGGTAATAGTGATATCGAAGTCGAAGAGCTTGTTGAGGAAGCCACGGTAGAGAGCGTTAAAGCAAAGCTGGAGCACACGAAAGCCGATATTACGGCTTCGCGGGCTCGCCTGTCCGAATCACGCAAAGATAAAAAGACCGTGCTCGATCGCCTTGCAAATTTGAAAAAGTCTTTGGGCAAGGTTCAAAAGACTAAGAACGGTTGGTGCTCTTTGAAGCGATCTGAAGTAAAATTATTTCTATCTGTTTGCTAAATCAGATACTTATACGGCACATTTAGTTCTCTCGTGACGTATTGAAGGAAGATTTCCGGACTGGTACGTGGTTCCAACCTCGCAATCATCCCCCATTGAATGCTCCTCTTATAGGTCTCAAAGAGCTTGATGGTAAGCGTGAAGTCGAAAATCTCCGAGCTCGATACCTACCTTTAAACCAGACGAGGCTGCCGAAGAAAGAGATCCTCAAAATTTTGACAGCAGTATCAATCAACGAGGTGCGTTGTGCTGAAGGAGATTGGTGCATTCATGATAAAATGTTATAGACTATGAGGCCATCGATTTGCCTGTTTTTACATGCTCTAGTCGCGACTACATACGCCTAACCAGTACGTGTCATAATTTTCGTTACCCCAGTTTGGACCTTGATTTCTTCTTAAGACCAGGTGAAGGGAGATGGGGCGCCCACTTGTTTTTCCGACAAAGCCTCCACCGGTGCGGCGAGTCTACTTGTGGACGCACGATTTGTACTGACAACATGAGAAGGCATTCCTGATCTCCAGGCGTGGTGCCATACCTTGACGGTTGCATCTCGTACACGCGCGGTCAAGAATTTCTATGATTCTCTGAAGACTTTCGCAACCAATATCAATAGCTTTGTGAGCGGCATTGGAGGCGTCACACCCGAAGATCGACAAGCTTTGCAAAATAAATGGGAGTCGGAAATAGACGATGACAACGAATATGAACATCTCTATACGTCTGATCCCGAAGTGGATGACGATCCATTCACCGCCTTCCTCAATAGCCGAGCAGAATACCAAAGTCTAATTGCAATGCATCGTGACAAAAAGCCTTCTACAGGCATCACGCCTAGATTAACTGATGTGAAGTTTTATTCGTTTTATTCTGTTGATGGGATTGCTTGGGTACTCATATTTTTCGTCAGGAGTTTGGCAGGCTCGTCCAGGATTGCGTCGTTCAGCTTCAGGAACGGTTCAAGGTATGTTTTGTAATGTGGGTAGCGTTGGCGTTATAGGTCTAATAAGATACTGAAGGATGGCCTCGAGGACAAGTGCCGGGTTGGCGCTTCTCTGGTCTGTAACGTCTTTCGAATTGTTCTATTTTCCCGTCTGATTGGTCTATGTCGTTAGTCTGCTAATGGAGCAGTCGAAATCTCAGACGACTTCGCTGCATCTATGCACTGGTGAGCTTTCTGGAGTGGTTGATATCTAGAAAATGCTTATATGAAGAGCAGGGGTTCATACCGTGCGACACTGCGAAGACATGGCGAATTCCGTCGCAATTTAAACATAGAACTCCTTTCTCCATTCACCAAGAACATCGCAACCTCGTGGGGTAAGCTTTTCGAAACCGACCTGCTGTCTCACTTCGAGGAGACTGTGCAAGCTGCCATCTGTCGTCTTCTTGATGACATGGTGGAATCAGCAGCGGCCGGACTAAGAGAACGTGTCGGAATACAAGGTGACCTTTGCAAAGCAGAAGCGGACGTCGTGCTTAAACAGATTGTCGCTGTTGTTCGTGAAACAATTACCACACAGCAAAAAGATGTCTCTCGGTGCTTGGCACCACATGTACAGAACAACCTCATTGACGGTTATGATCTAGCTATGGAGGAAAGGGGTAAAGGTTCGGTTGCTCGTCAAAAGGTGGGCTCTGGATTGCAATGTGCTTCCTTGGAAAACAGCCTCTGAACAGTCATTCTGAATCCAGCTTGTTTTTCGTACTTTTCTCTCCGAGCGCAAAGATGATGTATTCGATGAAGGTGCCGATGTCATAATGGAGCGATTATCAACCATGTGTTCTTCGGTTGGAGATGCACTCAATATTGCATTCCGAGAGCTTGCGAAGAAGGTACGCGTTTTCGTGGTGTATTATGGATCATTGTGATGTCAAGTTAATTTCTTTCTCACTAGATTGAGGTCAACCTTGCGATACTTTGGGAGAATGTCCAGGATGATCCGAACGAAGCTGTAGGTCGAAAAGAAATGATGGAAACCATCACAGAAATCCTGGGACAAGCGCAACTATGGCTCAACGCTGCGAACGAGAAGTCCAAGAGCGCGTCTACCGTTGCGCAAGCTCTTCAGGATGTCGATACAGAGATGGACTGATTCTCAATGTTTCTGTGCTTGCTCCTCCGCGTGCTTATTCTTATTTGTTTATTTTGCTTGTATTGCTGAAAGCCACCCTATTGGAATATCCCGGATACCATAGTCCCCATCCTATTCTAGATATCTTGCTATCACACTTAGTAGTAACATAGTTTACATACCTATTTGCTAGGGTACTTTACTAACTCTTCCATTGTGTATAACATTCACTTGTCATTTGACTGTACTCGATGGAGTGACGCCAACTTGCTGTGCTCAACGTCGATAAGCAAATACCATAAGATCCTCCTATGCGTAGTAGTGTACGCTGTACATACAGACTAAAAATGTGATACATAAAGTATACAGTAGATATCATCTGAATCCTTGTATAGATTTGGTATCACCGGTCGTAACAATCGTGAACTCATTTGCCCGGGTTGTGATCTTCGCATCAAATTCCAAATTCCTCCAACTTTGGACTTCAAACGCGGTACACAGGCCTGCCATGCCTGTCAACTTCGCCACCCGTGCGAGCATCCATATATCGTCGTCGTCGTGACCGACCAAGGAATCCCCAAGAACTATTTCTCGATTTGTGCTTGTACTGACGGTGCTTTGGGCCAAAGCCAAAGAAACGACGAATGCGTTCACCGAATGTCAGATGGCGGGTATCAGTAGTGTATGTAGCATGAGGACGATGTTTAGAACGACGATGATGCCGATGTCCATCCTCAGCAGCGTACTGTATCCATGATGAGTTATCGCTCCGGGCGAAGATATGTTCGGTACTTACCACAGTTACGGGCGCTGTGCTGTAATGATGAGAGCGGTGACCATGGCCATGACTACTGCTATGAGGTGGAACATAGACTACATTCTCCCCACCATAGGAAGGCTGGCTGTAATACTGCTGGCTTCCGCTGGGGACGTATGGTACGCCATGAGAGTGATGACTTGACGTGTAAATAACTGGTTCATGATGATGATGGGATACATGTGAGCCTTGCGAAGGATAATAGCTGGGCATTGTATGAAAAGAGGGGTGTAGTCGAGGGCGAGAATCAAGAAAGCAGTGGAGTTTTTCTTGGCATTCAAAATCTATGATGTAAGTCGGAATGTTCGGATGTTGTATTCATGTCTTCATTTTAAACAAGGGCGTGTATATATGCAACGGAGGCTAATCTACAAAAAATAACACTGCTCGCATAGCATGTATATGGACATGAATTTCACTCCAAATCCTGGAAATCGCCTTCATCTAAGTCATGAGGCTTGAAGGTCGTCAGAAATAGCAAAGTTTAGAAAGAAGTATGAGATCCTAACCTCCTTTGGCTCCTCACTTTCACCGTATTGCATCGTATAGTCAATATGACTTATAACATACTCCAATGAATCAGTATCTGTGAGATCCAACGGCAGAAACGACACTAGTGGGTGGTCTTCAATCTATGTAGGTTACCATCAGCACAATGTCGGATCAGGAAAAGTTGTAACAGAAACAGCTATTATAGGTCATGCCTGCAGGCCTATACATACAGGAAGCTGTTCTTTCATCTCTTCAGTACAGCAATTTGATGAGGGATTTTTGGACACGGGACACAAACATGCAGGTAGAAGCCAAGGAATGAGTGACTGCACTCACCAGTTGAACGATAGCTTGATTAAGGGCGTGGAAGCGTGGATTTGTTTTTGCCGACTTATCACCTCGTGTAGTGGCAATTAATAGAGGGTCTGGGTCAAGATATCTGAAGGTGGGGAGCCAGGTGTCAGCGGAGATTTCATAGTACAAAAAAGGATTAAGTAGATTAACGTCGAGAAGCATTCTACTAGCTCCGGCTCAACGAGAGTTGACATTATATTAGTATCAATGTTCTACGCCGGGACAAGCAGAAAATAACCCGACAAAGAGACAGACCTCGCAATATCTTTTTTTTTTCGTAGACCATTTCGTGCACCTCCCGAAGGATCTTCGGGGTTCAATGTGATGAGGTCCATTTTGGACATGACGTTGATCCATGGTATCTCGAGGTTGACCATTGCGGACATGGCAGACAAAACTCCACTGCCCAAGGAACATGAGGATTGGCATTTCTTTCCGGACTAGTTAATGCCTACCTGAAGAACTTGTACTTGTCCTCCATGAATTGTGACTCTATAAGGTACGTTGCACATGTACGGATGTCCATTCGAGAGAGATGTTGCACAAGCGTCGGGATAAAAGGATGATGTGTGTATAATTCTATTTGTCCTTCATAAAACACGGTTGAGAGATAGAACGAGAGAATCTGCAATTCCTAGCAAACCTGGGCAATCAATGATCAAATAATCGTCCTCATAGCCCCCAAGTTCTTCTTCTAGCCAGTCCATATTTTGCAGGAGATACCTATTTGTATGTTATATTTAACTGGGGTTATCCGAATCATTCTAGCCATATTACACTCACTCACTCAAAGCAGTAGACTATTCCACCATTCGGACCATACTCCAGCTCGCTCATGACATCCTCTAGGCTGATAAGGTCTCTGATGTCAATAGTTGGCTCATATTCGAAACTTGACGGGTCTGCAGCTGGATCAAGGTTGACGAGATGGCCAGTTCTTTTAGAAGCAGCAAGATGGGTCATGAAAGATTTTGCGAAAGTAGATTTGCCAGCACCTGCTGGGCCAGTAACGAGGACTGCGTAGCGCATCTCAGAGAACAGATTGAAAAGTACCTCAAGCTAAGCGCCCAAGCTTACTGACAATGCTGTACAATTTCGATGTGTGGCTGTGTTTCGCATTTCACAATCATGTCCAAATCCTCTCTGCCACCAATAGACCCGACCAAAACTGCGTCGGGCATCGCTCTTGATCCTCAGACACTCGAGCGGGTGATCCCCGAGTCCAGGCGGTCGGATGGAAGGTGAACTCATCTCTCTTTAGACGTGACTTAATCGCTCAAATTCGCGCAGCGTCCGTAAACAACTCAAAATCCGTCCAGGATTTACGCCTCAAGAAGATGTGAGACGCTTCAGGGGGACGAAGCAAACCCAGGCGGATGCAAACGCCCTGCCAAAAGGCCATATAATCGGCTGGATTCCGCCATCGTCCAAAGAGGCCGATCCATCAAAGCCTTTAAGCAAGAGCGCAAAGAAGAACGCGAAGCGTAGGGAGAAGAAAGTCAGCGACAAGAAGGCTGATGAATCGGTGAAGGACAACTGGGAAGATGATGATGATGATGAGACTATTGCTGCCGCTCCGCAGAAAAACGAAGAACTCACCAAGACTAATGGGGCACAATCGACGGACGCTGCAGAATCGTTGTCGTCGAAGATGGAGAAGCTGGATGTGCGCTGAGTTGGACTTTGGATGTAAAAGTAGGGGATCCCTTTAGTCGCTGACTGATACTTATGTTACATTGTATTTAGATTGATTATAGGCGTTTGTTGAAATATTTCTACCTGTGTGTTATTACTACTGCAATACAAGATCTTGAATGATTGGGAACGAAGCAGTGGCGCGAACGAGCCACCGTTCAATGCTATGTGACCCATTCCATCTTTTCCAACGCGTCCGCTGTAGTCGGTGCCAGGTCAGCACGCGTTATAGGCGTCGGAACAACTGGAGGGGATGGTGGCGGAGGTTTCGGGCGCAACTCCATGCCGATGACTACGGCAGTCGCGAATGTGAACAGCCCGCCTGAACCACTGAAGTGAGCTTGGGAAATTGAAGAACTAACACTCGGGACATACCAACAGCCCGCCTCATGTTATCCCATTTCACCTCCTCAACGTCGGTTCTGAGATCACTGATGCTGACGATGGATTTGTTCAACAATTCCTGGAAATAAAACGTTGACATTTGAAAGTTGCGCATACATTTATAGCAAGCATACCTCGATAATGATATCTTTACGAGCAAACTCGTCCTTGACTTCATTCTTACGATTGTCAAGGTCAATCTGTATCCTATACAGAGAATATGTGAATGCACTCCGGATAGCAGATGAAATTGACTTACTCGTGTTTGAGTGTTGTAATGTCTTCCTTCATCTTTACATCAAGCCTGTCAACCTCTCGCCGAAGTGCGGTCGTGGCAGATTGCACTGTGGCTGAGTCATTTTTCGTATTCAGAGTCATTCCCGAACGAAGCTCTGACAACGCGGCACGAAACAAATATGCTTGCTAGATAGCCTTGGTCATTTAGTGATTCATGACATGAAACGTGTAAACCAGGTGAACACACATTATCCAAATCCTTATGAGTTAATCCCTCTCTCCGAACTTTTCCGATCCGGTCAACGAGCAACGCACGCGTGGCTCGCATGAGACTCCGTGCAATAGACGTCGGGAATGTACTCTCCAAAACCTTGAAGAAAGCATGGGTATGAAATGGCGGATGAGAGTACGCAGGGGTATAAACTTCATGACGCTGCACTGTCGAAGGTAGATTTGAAGAGTTTGAGCGTTCGAATTCAGGTATGGATTTCGGTATTGCAGGTGGAGGTGGTGGTGAAAGTGGTGAACCCGAAGACGACATCGAAGACGGAGGTGCTGGAGGCCGTGATTCATCGTTCTGCACGTCATTTGTTGTATAAGTTGGTTGCTGGGCGTCGGAATTCGAAGGATCCAAAGGATGGGCCATGGAAATAGACTGAGGTAGATGGGGATCACCGAAGCTTGAAGTGGTGTGCGTATCACGATGTGATATAGCTATAAATGACACAGATTGTGGTGGTAAATGTGCTCCTGTATGAAGTCTTCGACTCCAGCGAGGAAATTGTCGGATGATCATGATAGTTCGATAGAATGCGTTTACAAGCGCTTGACTTCCGGGTTGGGGCGCTTAGCGCTTGGCACGATCGACAACGTAGAAGAAAATTAAATTCAGTCTAAATTCACGCAATCCTGTATGATATATCACTTTATTCACTTATCATTCTGACTTTACAAGGTTCCTTCTTCATTTTTTCAAAATCTCATCGGGTACAATTTTGTTCATGTTGGTACGTTTACCTGTCCTGTAAAATGATTCTCCCGCTTCTACTACAATCATCACCATGCGGGATGACCATTCACCGTGAGGGTAGTCAGACGACCACATCTTTGACCGAGATGCATATTTATCTATCGATTCATTGAATCTCAACTCGCCTTCCCTCTTCCGAACTCCTCACAATCGCCTGTAAAATCTCTTTCACCTTCAAAGCCTGTTCAAGGTCCGCATACTGTGATACATCTCCATTGGCAAACGCCTGCCAATTCAACCCAGTCCTCCTAGTAATATTATCTGCATCAACAGCAACTTTTTCTCCGTCCATATACACATCCGGAGTTGCGTCGAAATACCCCTGTTTGGTCTTCCGGTCAGACTCATCAACGATCCGAAGAACACCATTCTCTCCATTGATGATCCAGTTAAATTCAGCTTCTTTTGCAGGAGACTGCAAGTGAACGGTAAACAATGCCCCATTGGCTAATGTACCGGTAACGCAAACTTGGTTTGGCGAATCGTTAGGGACGGTTCTATTGGTGGGATTGCCGTCTGAGTCAGTAAGTGTTGTCGAAGGGAATTGATTTTTTATGACAGCGGATAGAGAAGAGATGGGCCCGAGGATGTAAGTGAATAAGTCAAACGCATGGCCGCCAGGGATATCAAGCAGTGTGGCTCCGTTGGAGGAGGTCAGGGTGTAATCAAAGTTCGCGGGCATGAAGCGACCCCAGTATCCGGTGAGGGAAACAATCTTTATGATATGTCCATGAATGAGTTCACGGAAGTTGAAAGCATGAAGAACGTTGAAGACTTACAAAAGTGGAGGAAAGAATTTTACCAAGATCACCATTGTCAATGATTCTTTTGGCCTGCATGATTCAATATCAATACTCTTTTAGTAAGTAAACGGACTTAATACTCACCTTCAACGCATACGCGGTAAACCTGCTCTGGAACCCAATTATAGTTCTAATTCCTTTAGCCTTCGCAGCCTCATACAATTCCTTCGTCTCTGCAAGACGAACACCAGCCGGCCACTCGATGAAAAGATCCTTCCCAGCTTTAATGACTTCACTCGCAGCCTCCTTATGGTCCAGGACTTTGACGGCTACAGCAACCATACCGACGTCCATGTTTGACGCGATATGTTTGGGTGAGCCGTGGTACGGTTTGACGGTGACTGAGGTACCTGCGGACTTCGAAGCGAGTTCGGAATATTTCGCTGCACTGGCTGCAGCTGATTCCTGCTTGGACGTTGATACGGCAACGAGGGAGTAATTGGAAGATAGAGGTTCCTCGAAGAGTGGAGGTGCGAGAGCTACAGCGGCCCATCCAGTTGCTGAGAGACCGATGAAGCCCAACTGAATCGGAGTTTTTAAATCTTGTGCCATTGCGAGTGCACTGAGAGATGTTGATATAGACGTTAACGATGAAGATACTTAAACTCCATAGCTATTTGTAGGACTGTTGAACATAGATTCAAAGCAAAAGATTACCCAGCTCAAACCCCGGAGGAAGCGGTATATTCTCGGATTGTCTGGAATTGACAGTAGCCATGAACCTTCCGCTCAGGTTTTGAAGTTGCCGAGTGGTTTGTTTCCCGTCGTGTCGGGAATCACTAATGGGTTGGGAGGCATCGATGATTATTCATCCTACCGTTTGTCTGGAGACAAAGACAAATCTTCAATCTGATTGGCTGTTGTTAAGCGCTCACGCTCATTCTGATTCCCGGACCGGACGATGCGTTGAATTCTTCGTTGATGGCTGATATTGAGTGACCATTGATCACTACTTTAGGTACACAGGTGAAGAGAGCAAGTGGAGCAGAATGATGCCCCAAGCATAACTGTGCATTATTGAACATACATTGCATGTGTCAGTGCTAGTTCTATAATTCTATCATCCTGGTCAGAAACAAAAGCTGGTTTCGCTCTCTCCAAGCCATGCGTGAGACAAATAGTCGACAATGGCTGCCTGAGCCATCTAGTCTCCCGTGAGAACAGCTTTGAGGCATGCACACTTGGTCCTTTCATGCATATATATATGTTTAATGTTGCTACAGTCCACATTAAGTAGTGGAATGTAATTTGAATCACAGCTGGTACTGATACTGCTTCCCAACTAGTACTCTAGGTGTGGTAAGAGCATTCAAACTTGCTAGGTGACCCCGAAAGACACAACAGGCAGTAATAGTGAGAATATTAGCGAAGATACAGATGCCAAAAGATCTTGAGTAGTCCGGCCCCCACGAAGAAGGCCATACATAGCTGTTGTTGACTCCTGAGTAGGCAAGTTTTTGGAATGACATCGATAGTGACTCACGGCACAAAGATACTCGCAAGAATGCCCCCGGTGTTGATCAAAGCCAACGCCGAAGCACGTTTACTAGGTGGATCGGACACCGAAGTACTGGCCCATGCCATGAAGCAAACGTATCCCGCATGGATTTGTGTCATTAGGAAGCTATGAGATTGATATGGTTATCTACACTTTGAATAGTCCATGTAAACACGCACAAGGAGATATATCGCACGACTGGATTCATAGTTGATATAGCGACAAGATAACCAATGAGAGCGACGCCCATGGAATATGTTATATGCCAACAACGTTCGAATTTCTCGTCGGAATGCCTAAAGTGAGCCAATAGTTGTTAATATGATGAGGATGGAAACTACAAATCATACCTGGATATAACGATCACTGCAACGATAGCGGTCAACCAAGGGGGAGTACTAATCAGCAAAGTAGCAATGGGATCGTAACCGATCGTTTGTACAAGAGTTGGAAAGTAGATATGAAACGAGGAAGAAAAAGTATGCAAGCCCAGGATTATCGCCAGCGACCAAACTTTTCTATCCGATAATGCCAATAAAAGCCCATTGAACGGGTGTTCGGGGCCGTCATCCACTGTATACTCTTCTTGAATTCGACGGATGGCGAGACTCTGTTCGGCGGAAGAAAGCCAGCCAGAGGATGTCTTGGGAAAATCTGGAAGTAAATACATTGCGCAAATTGCAACGGAGATAGTGAGTGCTCCTTCAACGAAGAAGAGCCATCGCCACGCGGCGATCCCGTACGCGTTATCCATGATTCCAAGAATTCCAGAGGCCAATAGTGAGCCAACGGCGTTCGCTATTAAAAGTCCATTGGCTAGGTAGGCGGTCCTCTGGCCGATCTCGTCTCTCTTGTACCACTTTGAGATAAGTAGCTAGATGAGAAACGATTAGGACAAATTTAGTGGCCCAAACGTTGAAAAAAGGATGTTCACAAGGGCTCCAGGAAAAAAAGCTGCTTCTACGAATCCCAGGCAGAACCTGGCAATAAGAGCATCATAAAATCTACACAAGGTCAGTGTAAAGCGAGAAGTCATTCACTGAAAGAGCGTACCCCCGCGCTGCGCCTGTCAACATGGATATAAAACCCCACCTGGATCTATCATGAGATTCATTCTATCACGTCAAATGGAAGCAAGCTGCTTACAATATCATGCAAGACGATAGGTATATCGAAGGCCTCCCAATGTGCTCAAGGTACATATTCGACGGCACCTGAGTAAGTAAATATCCGACGTATACTACAGCGAGGCATGAGGCGTATTGCGAGCCCTCGAGCTTAAGGTCTTCCTCAAATCCGCGCAATCTAGCCACACTGTGAAGGAAGCGAGTAGGTCGAGGGTACTAACAACCATACAATCTCCTTACGCAATATTTTGTCTGTCAATATCTGAAAAGATTGCAAGAGTTAACTGCATACTCAACGCGAGGTTTGACTGATACACACAATTCAAGATGTAAATAACACCCAACAGGTACATTCGCCGATCGAGTTTCTTAAGGAGCCTCCTCTCTACTTTCGCTCTTTCTTCCATATCTTCAAAGAGCGGCTCATAGTCTTGTTGCATGCTTAGCGCTTGACTGAGGGGAATTCGAGGGACTCACCAGACTCGAGAGCCAGTAGCGGAGACGTTTCCCTGTATGCTGGGTTAAACACAACAGCAGACTGAGCCATTCTGTTGATGAGAGAGTTGCTGAAGTTATGAAGAGATAGAAGGATACATATTTTGGGGATGCCTCCTTTCCGAATGGACCGGGTTATACATAACTTCGAATGAATTTCTTCATGATTGAGTCATAATTGACGACCCTTGCAGCAAAACGTCGACAGGAAAATAGGGTGCCTGTGTGATAGGATTTGTCTCGTTGTGCTATCGCGTCAAAAAGTTATTTATCAAGCTGATTCAGCTCCAGCAGCAGCAGCCAATAAGTCCCTGTATTTAGCGTGTGAAATTGATTAATTCTATTATCATTCAGGACGAAGTCCATTAGGGTCCATTGCACAAACGGCATAAGATCCAGAGACAACGTGAGAGTGTTGTTGCTCGTCGTCGACGACCTTGGAGCGAACCCCTGAAAAAAAGGAATCTCAGTGTCTATCGGACGGATTTTCATAACAGGGTTCCTACCACTCATCTTCTCTCAGGCTATGGACCGGCTATATGGTTAAACCGTAGCCTGACTCTAGCGCACCAACAAACTTGAATCGTAATGGGAAGCTTGAACAGAAATGGACTCGCCAGTCAAAGACTAGCAGTTCTCGACAAGGATCCTTTGCGTAGAGCATGGAGGGGCAATAAAGAAGGTGAGTCTCAACAAATATTGACTGGCACTGGCTTGTTGGTCCTTATCTGATCAACCCATAGACACGATCCAACTCAAAGCCGTTCCATCTTTCAATTCTCCCTACGAGGAGCGGGAATGGATTAAGGTCGGCTTCAACGGGAAATAAGTACAAGTTGCTCACACTCGTGCAGGCACATATGGCTGCCGCACTTCGCTATTGGGGTAAGATGGGATTCGGAGAAGGTATCGCGGGCCATATAACTGTTCGTGATCCTGTCTTTCCTGACCACTACTGGTACCAACTATGTTTTCATCCGAGACGAAATCATACTGAAATACGTTAGGATGAATCCATTTGACGAACATTTTTCGACGATCACCGTGAGTTATTTGTTTGAGCTGATGATGGCCTATTAATCTGGGTCTTACCCAGAAATCAATGCTCGTTCTTGTTGGCCCGGATGGATATGTCTCGCTTGAAGGAGCGCAAGCACCCATCAACGCAGCAGGATTCTATATCCGTGTGCATTCTTCGTTACAACTTGCATCATCTTCTAACATCCATCATCCTCAGATTCTTCTATCCACAAGGCTCGTCCTGAAGTGAAGGCAGCAGCTCACTGTCACTCTATTCACGGTAAAGCGTGGTCGGTCTTTGGCCGTCCAATCGATATGCTTGTCCAAGACTCGTGTCTCTTCTACAACAACCAGAGTGTATATAAAAATTTTGGTGGTGTCGTGCTCTCTCACGAGGAAGGAGCTAACATAGCTAAGGCCCTTGGACCCAAGTCGAAGGCATGTATTCTCCAAAATCATGGGTTATTAACTCGTAAGTCACCATATTATATTTTGTGGCCCTGATCATTGACTGGTGCTTACAGTAGGAGACACAGTCGATGAAGCAGTCTATCTCTTCGGTGCACTAGACAGACTATGTCATGTACAGCTTATGGTTGAAGCTGCAGCTGCCAACAATATACCGAAAACCCTTATTTCGGAAGAAGATGCTGAGTTTACTGCCAATTCCATCAATGAATCTAGGAGGAACTACATCAAAGTGCATATGTTTTCTTTTACTACGACTATCCCCTTATCTCTCCATTCACAGTTTCAGCTTGAATACAAACTTTTACTTCAAGAAACACAGGGGGCCTTCTTGCAGTGATACATCGGATTAAATGATAAGAAAGGTCTTTAAATATGATGATAATGATTTCCCAGTGTACGACTAGGACCTGCCCACGTCAAGACCTGCAGAAAACCCGGGTCGCGCGTGCGCAGCTTCAACCCATTTCTGTAATTTTGAGATCTCGATGAAAATGACCAATTACCAAGTTTGCATAAACTTGACCTACCTTGACGTTAGGCCACTCATCCAATGACTCGATGCCGCCGTAGACATGAACACGAACCCTTAATAAGGTGTTATTAACTAACAACGAGAGATTGTGACCGACTGACCATGATATCGCATTGATATCCGCAATAGAGAACACCCCGCGTCCTGGACCGACAAGCCAGTCACGATCTTGACTAAGACGAATCTCAAGTACACCATAAAGACGCTTAGTCTCGTCGTGATAACCTGCACAAAAAATCAACCATGGTCATGGATGATCAAAATAAGTTAGACCGACGTTTTTTGGCGTAGGGTATGTCCACCGGGGCAGCCCTCATGAAATGATTGACTACGATGGTATGAACAGGTCAGCGTCATTGGTTCGATGAGAACTGCGACCGAATAAACTCACGTTGACCACACCACTATTCTGGTTCACGGCATACAGTCAGCAGAATTGCATGTGTGGAAGCAAAAATCGCACAGCAAAGAACATCCACTGTAATGTTTGACTATATTCACCAGGGTCGACTTTGGGGTCCCATCCAAACTTGTTTTCTTTGTCGTAGTGTTGCTGAAGATACAACAAAATCGCACCGGTCTCAAATACTGGAAAGTTATTCCGACTGCGATCTACGAGCACGGGGATACGACCGTTTGGGTTCAGTTTGATGAACCACGGTTCCTGAATGACGCGGACAGAGTGATAAGCCCTCGTAGCCTCAATGCCGGTCGAATACACATACTTTCTGAGTGTTCTTTGAAATGTTGATGGATTCAACGCTGAGTACGTGCTCAATGAATGAGATCGTGGAGGTGGGGATACAGAGATACACGTACTCGTATTCGATGGAAGGGTAAACAGTCTTCAATTCCTCAAGGAAAGCTGACACCTTGACACCGTTGGGTGTCGGCAAAGTGTAGATGACAAGAGGCTTGGACATAGTAAAGAGTTGGGGAGTTAGGCGAGTAAGACGGCTGACCACGCTCATGCTTTAAGGTGTGAAGAATTGTGAAAAGTGATTACGAATTATCGATATTAATCAGACGTTAATTCTCAATGCGTCAGCTATACTTGGCTGAATCATCCTGTTTTCTGCTGGGATTACGAGTCAATCGGAGGCCCGTCAAAAGAGACTTTCCAGTCCCACGCACCGATAGGTATTTACGACTCCGACCCTAACTTTGATTGAGAAGTAGGTCTGTCTGGATCATACTGAAATCGAGAGCCAACAATATTGCCTCTGAACCTTTTCCTCATATCTAGCTGGTTGAAGAACATTAGTAGGCGTTGATAAAATTATTAATGATAGACACACCATTCCTCTCTTACACTCGAACGTTGCTTTTCTAAGAGATCGACATTCCTCCGGTAACTCCTCCATATGGTTCTTCAAACAATCTGAGGGTAGATTTCCCTGCTTCATGACACAGTCTGAGTGCTTGAGACAGTCCTTGAGTGCATCTAGGAGGCCTTGGCAGGAAGAGGACATGGTCGTGCGCCGTAAGAGGCTTGATACACACGTGAGCTGGACGCGTCTTTGGAATTCGTCATTACTCACCGAAATGGCGCTTCTCAAGCTGCCTCCAGCAGTACGAAATATTTTACCAACAGGGCCCTCAGTTGCTCGTTTGAATTTCAAATCTGTGCTTTCAGTGTCTGGCTCCCAAGCTCCCAATTTTCTTCATGGTATTCTTTCTTCCGCTGTTCCGACGTCTAATCGCCCGTTCTTTTCCGCTGCCCTGAATGCGCAGGTCGGCCTCATTTTCGGACATTATTACGACTCTGCTTATACCTGCTTAGGGACGTGTACTCTATGATCTACTTGTATTCTCTGATCATAGCACGAATGGACGACCAGCCTATCTGTTAGAATATGATTCGCATTCTTCCGACGCTCCGTCTCTCCACGAATTACTTCAACGCTATGTCCTACGTGCCAAGGTCAAAATAAGGGATGTTTCACAGGAATATGACAGCTGGGCATCTTGGGGATCGGAAAAGGATGTAGAATGGGATACTGAGCGAGACTGGCTTTTCGCTGAAAGTGGCGCCATCGAGCCTGTCTGGCCTCCTACTACGTCGGAGGACTGGCCGTGGGGTTCCCAAAAACATACCATAAGAGACAGAAGAGCAGTCGGGATGGGGCACAGGCTTTTAGTCAGGAAGGGCGATCAACGTATGTTCTGTAAGGTCACCGTATACCTAGGGCTAACAATGTATCAGCCTCACAAACTTCTGATCACGACATAGTGCCGCAAGATGCCTACAACCTTCACCGGATACTCCATGGAGTCCCAGAAGGACACATTGACATTGCCCCAAGCGTTGCTTTTCCAATGGATTCTAACTTGGATGTAATGGGCGCAGGTACGCACTCTAACCCATTTCCTTATAATTCCCCTTGCTAAAATTTCTTCAGTGGACTTTAGGAAAGGTTGTTACATCGGTCAGGAGCTCGCTGTGCGAACATATCATAAGGGTGCTGTTCGTAAGAGGACGGTGCCAGTGCTGATACAAAGTTCCTCCCGTCACAAGTACGACCCACACAATTGATTTCACTCTCTGTTGCTCATACACACGTTAGGTCGACTGAAACTGAAGACATTCATGAGAAGTTTGGAACCAATATTGACATCAAACCTGAAAATATTATGGAGGGGTCAGGACCACGGCCTCGAGGTACCGGAAAGCTTTTAAGTACTTCTCATGGAATAGGACTAGCCCTTCTTCGAACAGAGCATGTAGATGGAGTAGCCTCAGGTGATCTGAAACTGGACTTTACTTCTGAAAGCGGTGCTACTTGGTCTGTTAAGCCTTGGTGGCCTGAATGGTGGCCCAAACGGCTACTGTAGACTACACAAAGTGCATAGTTTTAATACATTTTGGGTTGGATTACTTTTCAACGACGACCGTGGCGAAGACATAGTCTCCATCGTGGCTGACGGAGCAATGGAAAGACAGATCTTGTTGATACTTGAAAGATAAAATCGGCTTAGAACCGAGTTTTATTGCGCCCAGAGGATAATAAGTGAGATCCTTCCAAGTTGGACGATAATTAGGATACAAAGCCTTGTAGGCGGCTTCTTTCAATGCCCATCTATATGGAACATCAGACTTTGCTAGAGTAAAATCGAGTAAGTTCGCACCGAACAGCCAGAAACCGGGCATTTTCGAGTTTAATTTCACTTCCTGAACGCGAGGCATCCCAATGGACAAGTTCTACATCAGAGAGGATGCGATGTGCTAATCGCTCAGGACCTCTACGTTGTAAGAAAGCAAAGACACGAGGGATTCGGACAATATCTGCCCCTATACCGAGGATTGCCATCGAGTAACGCGTTCAGCAGGCGAAGACCACATGCATGGTTAAGGTCAAGACGCGAAACAATATCTGCCACGTGCCAACGCGTGTAAAATTCTTATCCACCTTCCGATGAACATATCAACGGCGTACATTGCCGCATCAACAAACCGTTTCTCTGGAGCTTCAGATGTGACTTCTGAAGGAACAGTGATATTTGGATCGTCAAATTTAATTGGTATCTGGGACATTGTGCGTACTCCCCTTTGTTGGTCGTGATCGTGGATTGTGAGTTTAACCAGAGGTTTGTAGAGTAATGACGATAAAGGAATCTCTATGACTATCCCAGGGCACAGCGGGGCGATAACCTGCGTCCGTGTAATAGACTCCCACTCGTTTGTCAGTGCAGACGATAAAGGTGAAGTGCGGATATGGAAAAAAGCAGAATCTACGTCCCAGGCATGCTCTAAACTATCGTGTATCGATAGCACTTTTAATCAATGACAATTATCCTCCCCAGTGGACTTCATTCGCAAAATTTTCTGCTCACAAGCAAGCGATATCCGCACTCGCTGTTTTAGACGACTGGCTTGCGACAGGTTCTTCCGACGCAACTGTGAAACTTTGGAAGTTGCCTCAAGATGGCACGGATGTAGAAACTCTACAGACGATCTTGCTGTCTGGACGGTATCCACTCGCTTTAGCCTTTGCACGCCTACCTCAGTCAAATAGTTTGTGTGCACTCTGTCCCCGAGGTTGCACTACATCTGATTTTTGATTTAGGTCTTGTGCTTTCCATAGGAGGCACGGATAAGAATATACAGCTATGGACACTTTCTGAGACCACGGTGCATTCTTCTTCTGAATGTGCATGCATCTCTTGTATTGATATTCAATCTTACAGTTTGTTCAATCCGCTGTACTTGGGGGACACGAGGACTGGGTCCGTGGGCTTGCATTTTGCCCTCCAGAGGCGGAAGGGCCGCTTGTTCTTGCATCTGGTTCGCAAGACGCGACTATCAGGTTATGGAATATCGAGATATACAAGAAGGAAATGATCTCTCGACCTCAAGAGGGCCTGAGCGATGATTTACTCGACGCATTTGAGGAATCATTAGGAGATTTTGGGATTGCTGATGAAGGGGGAAGACAAATCTCTCTCAAACGACATATCTTGTCCGTAAAATCTAATCACGAACAGTAAGCATGGACCCCTTTCCTAGAAAGATAGTAATAAATTTGTGCAGCTTCATCTTCTCTGTGACCTTTGATGCTCTTCTCGTTGGACATGAGGCAGGAGTGACATCAGTCTCATGGCGCCCGTCAAACTCAAACCAATCTACACTGACACTTCTCTCCACGTCAACCGATTCCTCTCTCATACTCTGGTCCCCAGCGACAATTTTGACGGATTCTGAAAACCGTACGAGCTCAAGCACAATTTGGATCAATAGACAGAGGTATGGTGATATTGGTGGCCAAAGATTGGGAGGTTTTGTTGGAGGTGTTTGGAGGCTCGATGGTAACGAGGTACTGGCGTGGGGTTGGTCTGGTGGTTGGAGAAGGTGGCGCCGTAAGCCTTCTGCCATGGATGACGATGAGGTCTGGGAGGAGGGAGGAGCTATCGGGGGTCATCGCGGACCTGTTAAAAGCGTGGACTGGAGTTCCACCGGCACATTCTTGATTTCTTCGGGGTGCGGAATGCATATTTGTCACTTCAAAATGACAACTCATGCTACCTTAGAATTGACCAAACAACTCGAATACACGGTGCAATCCCACAAGTCAACGGACCTGCCACTTGGTATGAACTTGGCCGACCTCAAGTTCATGGATATGACATACTTGGAAGTGTTTTTCTCAAAGAACTCAAATTTGCCAGTATCGCAGACGAGAAAGTGCTGCGAATCTTCGAAGCCCCTCGCCGATTTGTAGATCTCATGGAAATTTTACATGTATCCCAATTTTCCGAAAACGAGGTTTGTTGGGTTTGTCTGAGCTCACTCAATCTCTTCGAATGATCAATATTCGGCTTAGAAAAACAGACCCATGGGAGCAAGCGTGCCTCCTCTTGGTCTCTCAAATAAAGCTGATGCTGATGGTAAGAAGACATCTATCCCGGCTGCCGTCCCTAACTCATCATTCGATTGTAGGTGCTGTCACTGTTGCTGCGCCAGAATTCCGACGCCCGTTTGAAGGAGAACTAGCGTCCGTAACGCTCTGGCCTGAGGTCGAGAAGGTTTTTGGGCATGGTTATGAGGTGCAACATCTGTCCGTATCGTTTGCATTGTTATGGATTTTCATCCTACCAGTCTATTGCTCTAGCTACTTCTAGCTCGCGGCAATACATCGCAAGTGCATGCAAAGCATTATCACCAGAACACGCTGTAGTCCGTATCTATGACACAACGACTTATCAGCCCGTGGGTGAACCTCTGACAGGTCATTCACTGACCGTAACGCAAATCGCGTTCAGCCCGAATGACCAATTTATCCTGACGGTTTCTCGAGACCGTTCTTGGAGGTTGTATCAAAAAGCAGAGGGAGGAGGTGATCAAGTTGATCATTTTTTTTGCTTGCGCGTGCTCACCGTATAATCAGGTTATGTACCTATGGTCCATGAAAGTAAACCTCACGGTAGAATCATTTGGGATTGTGCATGGGCACCAGAAGGTGATATTTTTGCCACTGCCTCGCGCGATAAAACCGTACGTCTTTGGGCCGTTTTGTCACAGCGTATTCTGAGGGTATATGCAGGTAAAAATCTGGGGAAAGAGCGACGGGAACAACTGGCCCTGCGTCGCTACTCTCAAGATGGAGGAATCCGCTACCGCGGTACATTTTACCGCCTTTGACAATCGACCAGAGTAAGTTGGAGCCATGCAACTTCTATATCTATGTTCAAGAAGCCCTCACAGACGGTATCTCGCTGTTGGACTTGAGAATGGAAAAATTTTGTTTTATTCCAGCAATAAGTTGGAGCCAATATGGACACTCGGAATGACACAGTAAGTTTTTTGTATCAGTTAATTCTTCAGCGAACTCAGTTTGTAAAATTTCAGTTCCGGACATGTAGGCCAAATCAACTGCTTGCGTTGGCGTCCTGGGTCGGGGGAGCAATTCAGAGAGATAGCAAGTTGTAGTGAAGATGGTACACTGAAGATATCGATTGTCCAGATTGTTTAAACATCGATCCAGATATAAATGAAATTAGACGGAGGAAAGAGCTGCTATACAGTGTGAGAGGTTTAAGGAAACACCAAAACAATATTCAGTAACGAGACAATTCGGAGGGTGCGAAGGGTATCGGAATGCGAGGTGTAAAAAATATAGAACTAACAAGCAGAGAAAGCTAGAGGTGTGCAATAGGGATACATGAACAATTGCAAGGTCATCATATTAAATAATATCACGTAGACTCATAGGGACTTCAGGCTGTAGAGTGAAGGCTGAATTTCAGTATATGAAGATTCAAGACAGATGATGGACTCACGCATTTGATTCTGTTTGTTACCGGGATGAAAGTTTTCAATCAGTCAAAATCCGTCGAGATGAAGAAACCCTTACTTATAGAAACACTCTATGGATCGTAGCATTTCGACGTCTCCGCCTGTTGCAGTCACAAAGTTGATGACGACTCCGGCGCGCGTATAATTGTTAGGAGAAATAGCAGGGGAAACGCTATCACCAACAAAATGAGGAACCAGGCCAAAGACAACAAGAAAAACTCTACCGATGTGCATATTCTTCGACTGCTTTAGGCAAATCTACAAAAACGGTCAGGGAAAACAAAAGACACACAAAGACATTAACGAACCATAGTTGATAACAAGTGGGATATGAGAAATTTCTTTTAATTGAACATCGTATACAACCAAAACCTTCGTCACTGGTTGACGCATCATCGCAGTTGTATTGATTCTGTATTTATTGAGAGCTGCAAGCTTTGTTGCAGGGCTCATGTCGCCATGCTGCAAAAGAAGCGAGTCAGAAAATGTTCTTCAATGCAGAGCTCAACTCACCAGCGGGACAGCCTCCAAGCCTCGGCTGGCTAGTTTGTAAACCACAGAGTCCAGAGCAGTCATTCCACCCACGTGAACGATTGCTTGTTGGACGTCAACGTCATCGAATAAGTCAGCGAGTGCATCTAATTTCCATTCTCGTGCTTGTACGCTTTCAGCATTTGTAGATCCTCTTCCTGACCCAATTATGCCAAGACCACCACCAGAATTCGCGGCTGCAGGATCTGCCCTGCTACCAGCGGTAAACGCTAAGTATAGATAATACTGGCGAAGACCACGGGATCCCCCTTGGGACGCTTCTGCCTGAGTCACATTACCATCCCGTCGTACAAGCACGCGAACTGGTTCGCGCAATTGAATCGCAGTAGCAAGATTCAAAACATCCTGGGGCACTGTATTGGAAAAGAGCGCTGTCTGTCGCTCAACAGATTGTGACGTGTTCTGACCACTAGGATCAGGTGATGGAGCAACAGTAGAAAACCTTCGACTGTTGTTATTTTGGAAGGGTGTAGCACTGGGGTCGAAGTTGGATCCGAAGGCACCGGATCCAGGGACTATGTTGCCACCAGGAGCACTGGAGCTAAGAGGCCGTGAACGAGGAGAGGGAAGAAGTTTGACGATGTTGAACACGAAGTCGTGTAAATTACGAGCGATGAGTTGGTCAACTTCATCTAAAACGAGGAATCTTACTTCAGATCCTGGTAGACCACCCGGGGAGGTGAAAAGAGCATGGAGTTTCTGAGGGGTACCACAGATAATGTGGGGTACGTTTTGATGAAGAACTCGTAACTCCTGCGTGAGATCAGTATTTGTGGTACCGACGCCCAAAGCTGATTTAACGCCAATAGGTCCACCTAAGTCCCTGATCATTCTCTGCGCCTGCGTGGCTTGGTCTACTGTCGTGGATATCATGATCACGATTGGTCCACGGTTGACCGGCTGATTCGCGATGCCGTTAATCGCAATCTGGATGGCGGGAATCACATATGCTGCGATTCTTTCTTGAGTGGGTGGAGCTTGCGCGATAATATCAGCGCCGCGAAGGAGGAAAGGCAATGCACGCTGCTGGATCTTGTTCGGGGGTCCGACACTGAAGAACGAGATTTAGAGCAGTGGTGACATGAATGTACGATGAAATCTAACCCAAATTTGTTCAAGGATCGTAAGAGATCAGGTGAAAGGGTTAGCTGTTCCCACTTGGATATTAGAGGACCCGAATCTCGCGAGCCCCAGCTATCACCTTGAGGGTCACCCATCTACACAGATTACTGAGAATCAAGCAGAATATTCAAGATAACCTAACTTACCCCAGATGAGTCTCGACGTAACAGTCCCGAAACGGAACGACGTTTGTCTCCTCGTGACTGGGCGTCGGGACGACTACCATTCATATCAGCTCCCCGAACAGGAAGATCGAGCGTTCCTGTTGACCAAGTCCGCAATGGGGGATTAGGCAGACGAGGAGATGGCCTTATATCGGAGCGACTTGGCAATCCATGGCCCAACATAGCTGGCGTAGAGTTGACTTCCAACCCAACATTACCTGTATTCATCAGCGGGAGTCCCGGAATACTAGAAGCAGTCTGGATCTGCTGCGTTTGCAACGCAAGCAGTTGGCCAACGGACGACGTAAGAGTATTTAGACGTTGCGAGATCGTGGAGATGTCGTCGGCGGGCGCAGACTGATTAGGCGCAATATTTACAGTGGAAGGCCGAGGACTGAAAGTTGGTGTGTTGCTGCTGGCAAAAGGATCTTTGAATTCAGGTTGAGAATTAGCGCCCAGCGACCGCTCAACGAGGAGGTTGACTTTGCGATGCATATCGCCCAAATCCCTCTGAATCTCTCGAGTGGAGAACTCACATCGAACAAGTCGATCGAGTAAGTCATGGATCATTGGGGAGGCTTTAAGTTGCGCTTCGAAGCTCTGAGTTTGAAGATCAACGCTAGCAGCGAAGTGACTACTAGAGTCCAAAGAAGAGGCTGGCGAGGAAGAAGTAAATCCACCACCAACGCTACTGTAGGATGTGTGATTGCCATTGTTGATTGCGACGGGTAGTGTCGGAGTCGGAAGCGACTCTTTGCTCTGCTGGAGATGGAAGAAACTCAAACCGGTCAAACCACGGGAAGCAAGTTCTAACGCGGGTCCAGGAGTGGTTACGATGTCGTCTGCTTCAGGCAACACCTCCAAGCCCGCCATCATACTGTGTTCTCTCTGAATCCGGTTTTCCAAGCCCGGGTAATGTCTATTGGCGTCAATTTGTCGGACACTTGGTGAAGAACGAGAGCCATCATTCGCGAGTGGAGGGGAAGGGCGACCGACTGAAGTGTTTGCCACTTCTTCTTTGCTTGGAGGACTGGGAGACGACTTGACAGAGCGAAATTCTGTGGGAGATACAGACACAGAGGAGGTGGAACTGGGGTCTTGGTCGTGCCGTTGGAAAGAGTGACGGTAGGGAAGACCTAGAGCAGGTAGGCCATCATCGTCGGTGGATCGATTGCCAGGAAAGAAAGGCATGGAAGCTGGATTGAGAGCAGCACTCCGAGCCATGTTGTTGGTGACAGATGGCAACTACAATGGCGCAAAAGTGAAACAGTGCGAAGACTGATTTGGTCAACAATACATACTTTCGTGAGAGTGATTTGTGTATAGATATCTGACACTTCACCTCGAGTGTCGTACAGTGATGAGTGGTTAGGTGGATTCCATACAGCCAAAAGAGTATACGTAGAGCGGAAGAGGAACGAGACGGACCCACTTATAAATTTGCCTTACAAATCACAATTCAACAAAGCAAGGAGGTTCAAACAGTAACTCGACGCGTAAACAACCGGTTTGCAATTGAAAGGTGTGTTTGTTACAAGAAGGTAATTATAGTAGTGTACTTAAGAATGTTAGACCACGACTCCAGGACTATGAACATCCTACACCAGAGTGATGGGCATGCGAAGCGGTTGAAGGAGACTCCATATGACTACGTCGCCGTGCTTGACTTCCTCAGCAATAATTTCTGTGGGCTCGGAACGCAAAGGTCTGCCACTGTAAAAATACCAATTTTAACAAACTTTCTAGAGGAAAGGATCAGCAGATTTACCCATATTTTTTGCGTCGCAAAGATCCTACTCCATGATAGTGCTCTACATGCATAGTTAAGCGAAAAGATCGATGTCATTGTTTTGAGAGGGGAAAACACACCATAGAAAATTCGATCCATTTCCGGAAGAATGGCACTGGTTAATCCAATCTGAGGTATTGTTATTATTGAGGCCCAAACCAATAAAGTAACTTTGACCTACCACAAGCCTCCGACCTCCGAGAGTCATTCCATTCATTTTCATAACTTGAACGAGACCACTCCATTCAGTAAGCTTGATAGCTGCATATTGCACGTCTAAATCATCAATGAGGGTGTCTGGGGTAGCCTGCACCACGGAACCTTGAGCTATACGAAGACTGATTTCACTAAGCCCGTCACAGTGCTCGAAGCAATCTGTGAGCTCTGCAATAGTCGTCAAAGGATGGATCTAAAATGTTTGAATGAGCATAAGGTTTACTGAGGAGAGACAAGATGTTACATTTCCAATGTAGGCCCGGAATGTCTCTGACGGAGGTTTCCGTTTCTCGATGTTTTCTCGCTTGTCAGCGGCTTTCTTTGAGTCCAAAATACGTGAGCCCCTCCGTAGCGAGTCGTTGAGATTGATTTGGCTCTGCCATTATCATGATGGTGTCAATAGCATGTGGTATTTTCAGGTGTAACGACTGACCGAAGTTTTCCTCATGTAGCAGGCATGATTCTGGTTGTAGAGGCGGCCCATTTGCTCGAAAAATAGCTCAACGGTTAAGATGGGTCAATATTGATATTACCACCTCACTCCTGATCGTCATTTTATATCGAATGTTCGGCCAAAGCTGATATCGCTTTGGCTGGGCAATGTGATCAGGTGTGGAACAATGATCCAGCGAACGGACAATGTCGATGAGCGAGAAGGGATATCCAAGCTGGGAAACGAGGCAGAAGAGAGACAAGCTTTGACTTCAGAGCGCGTGATTTTGGTGAGCGCTTGTTAGACAAAGTCGGCTTTTCGGAGCGGCCGTCGCAAGCAACCATATTGGACATGCTCTCTCAACACACTCAGGTGTATCGAGGTCTTCTACGCGAATTGAAGAGATCTGTGAGTACATTCTCGTCAGACCAAGCTTATTCAGATGCTAACAAAAGACCTCAGTCTCTTCCCTCTCACAAAATCAACCCGGCTCTTTCTTCAAATTTCCGGAGATTGGCCGAGCAGGCTCGTCGTTCGGACCCCGTTCTAGAGGATTTGAGGAATGCGCTGATTTTTCTAGCTTCGCAGCGAGAGCACAGAGTGCGTTCCAGGCTAATCTTTCTCTGGCTTTTCCTGAAGGTAACTTTTAGGTCTTACTCGACCGTTATAACCCCCTGGTAGACTTGACTGCTGAAGAACGGATTCATGCTACCGCTCGTCGGGTCGGACTAGACATGCCAATAACCCATCAGCCAGAGAACGACAAGTAGATTTTAGTTCAGAATTAATTTTACTATAAAATCATACGGCGACAATTAATTCTCCTTTGTTTTGGAGCACAACAACCCACAACAATGCGAGCAATTTTTCATCCGGCCTCGACGGCTCGGATACAAGGCTGGCGCGTCGCAACGATGTTATCGACGCGGGTCCTTCGCTGTGATCCTACATCTATCTCCTTTGACTCTACCGGCCAACCCAAAGTCACGTCTCAGGACACATTGAATTCGTTATCCATCGCTGCTAAAAATCTCGTTGACCTCCAGCCTGTTGCGTTCCCAACAGAAACTGTGTACGGCTTGGGCGCACTGGCTTTGGATAGTTCTGCAGCCTCATGCATATTTTCCGTCAAGGGTCGACCTCCAGATAATCCTCTCATCGTTCATGTATCCTCTCCTGACATGTTACACACTTTACTTCCTTCCTCGTTTAAAATGCCCCAGTCATATGAGCTGCTCATGAGACGATTCTGGCCGGGTGCCTTGACCTTATTATTCCCTAGCGACCCAAACACTATCCCTTCTATCATCACGGCTAATCAGCCCACCGTTGCTATCCGCATGCCTTCTCATCCCGTAGCTCGCGCCTTAATCGCGCTTGTAAATGCGCCCGTTGCAGCACCGAGCGCCAACTCTTCTGGAAAACCCAGTCCTACCACGGCTGAACATGTCCGTCGTGACTTGAGCGGGAAACTGAGCGTAATTCTAGACGGCGGTGCGTGTGATGTGGGCCTGGAAAGTACAGTCGTCGATGGCCTACAAGAAGATGGCAAAATTCGGGTACTTAGACCAGGTGGAATCAGTGTGGAAGACATCCAAGAGACATTACAGGAGGGCATCCAGGATCATGCGCTTATTCCCCATGTTCTCGTACATCGACGTGATTATCGTGATAAAGAATTGGAGGCAGCTCCCACAACGCCGGGCATGAAATACAGACATTACTCTCCCGCTGCTCCAGTCACGCTCTTAATGACTACATCTACTCCTCCCGAGAACGTTGTTCCGTCAAAGGCTGAATCGTTTTTGATCTCATTAAAGAATGAGATGAAAACTTCAGCATTTGTTAAAGTCGGTGTTCTCGTTCTCACAAACTCCATCTTGGGCACCTTGACCCTTCCCGCGGTAGATGGCGTCGAATGGCGTCGATACGAACTCGGACCCGTGGATGACCCATCGGTCACCGCACGGCGTCTCTTTGACGGTCTTTTGACCCTTGACCAACAGGGGGTGGATATGATTTTGATCGAGGAGGTTAGCGAAACAAAAGAGGGATTAGCCATTATGAATCGCGTTAGAAAGGCTGCATCAGAGGTACGATGGATCACATTTTAGACGGGCCTTAACGATATGTATGTATTTCCTTCCCTCTTTCCGAGTCCATTCAGAGTACTTGTCGCTAGATCAGCCTGGAGGAGATCCTATATGCTTTCAATTCATATCATTGGTGAATCTTCATGGATCACTCAGATCTGACTTGCGATTCTTCTTGCTCATCTAGTTGTTTTGCAGTATCTATAATCACTGTACGACTGTACTGCTCTTTGTTCATCCTAATTTAGAAATTGATCAGGGATGTACGCCCTTTCAATAATGGCATAGCACTCAGTCATCTCGATCTCATCAGCCTTACACAAGGATCGACAAGCAAGAGACCAACAAAGAGATGAAAGAAACATTGACGGCATTTCAGCTATCGCATCGGTGTAGAAGACGTCGGCAAATCGCGTCTCGATACTTCTTTGGGTTTCTTGCTATGTTTTCACATGAAGGGTCTTTTGTACGATAAAACCTCATTTCTTGACCTAAAAACGTTTATGACAGATTTTCGACTGAAATTGCTTCGGACGGCAAGTATAAAGGCCTCACATCGGGAGTTCTCTCCGTTCGAATTATTTCACGCTGCAGGTGAGCGATCGATACTCTAGCACCTACGTATCAACAACTTGGTGGTCTTTTCAATAAGCCAGGTCAGTATCAGCTTGCCAGCCTAGCAGTACGCATCGCTAATACTCTTTGTATATAGATGACTTCAAAGGAGGAACTCTCCGCAGATCCTGACAATTGCACACGAAGGATCGAGTCTTCTTCTGCTTCTGCGGTTCCAGTTTCTTTCATACATGCGCCTTCGCCTTCTGTTCCACGAATCAAATTTCCAGTCGACTGTAACTTAGAACACTATTATCAGGACGTCCCACATCCTTCTACGGCTCCCTCTCCTTCCCTGTGTCCTACACCTACTCCGCCACTATCATCCCCATCCCCACCTCCATCCAACAGCCAAGTGGAACACATCCCTCGGCCTGCAAATGCATTTATGCTTTTCAGGTCGGATTTCTCGAAACGAGATGTCATTCCTCCTTCTGTTGAAAAGCGCCAGCAGACACTTAGTCAGGTAGCCGGCGAAGTTTGGAATCTAATGCCTGTGGAGGAAAAGCAAAAATGGCACGCAAAGTCGGCGGAAGCGCTCAAACTACACAACGAGAAATATCCGAATTACAAGTTTTCTCCCGTTCGAAGAGGAAGTGGGCGGAGGACTAAGGTGAAGGCAGCAGAAGATGATGATACGGAGAGCAAAGATCGAATCCGCGAAATTCGTGAGACGTATCTCCATATGCGTGGGCCTGCAATTGCTTCATTGCGGCGTCGAAGGGGCAGGCAGTACGCTTCAACTTCGGAGGACGAGAAGACTGGAATGTCCTCAAAGCCTTTCATCGATCAACTGCCAGTAGGCCGGTTAGGAACACAAGAAAGCAACCTCTCCAATCCACGAGAACCAGCACTACCTCCTGTATATCCGCGACCCACCTACCCTCATCTACTTGCAAATCGTATTTCTTCAAAGGACAACGTGAAAGGAGACTATGAACATTATCCGAAGAATGCGCAATATTATGCCTTTACCGTCGAGAATCAATCCAGGCATAATTCAGTATCAAGTAGTGCGTGTCGTGAATAGTTCCCTCAAAATCTGGCTGACCTTGATGTTCTTTTTCAGTACCGTTCAACCAGAACGAGCAACGCGGTCAGCGATATCCGTACCGTGGATATAAAACCTCAGCTCCCTACACTTTCGAAGGCAGATTTTGAAGGGTTTTGGTATTGAAGAGTTGAGGGATCGCTATGGGAAAAGGCACAATACTAGTAGCAGCCTCAGTTTGATGTAACGAGCACAGATCACAAATCTATGCAGTCAAGATGATTTCATACAACATACAATTCCTCTGCACATAATCATAATTTCGAGATTTTTAGATCGATATACCTACACATTGAACCCCTGGCTGTCTCATTTGGTGTTTATAAGGAGGATGAATCCGGTGACTCTGATATCACTTTTCTGATGAGGGCCTCGAGTTTTCCGTCCAAGGATTCAGCTGCAGCTTTCAGAGCTGCGTTGTCGGATATAGCATAGACGGCTGATGGAAGATGGTAATGGACCTCCGTTCCTGCACCATTCTCCTTCTCGACCACCAATACACGAGGGGGAATATTGAATGATGCGCGGATGTCCTCCACCATCATAGTTTGAGCAATGACAGGGTTTCCGATAACGTAGACGACCACGGAGCCGGTCCCAGGTTTGTAAAAGTTCACCCAGTTGTGAGGGAGTTGTAAGAAATAGCTAGGAATGGCAGATGAGATTGATAAACCACGCTGGATTGAAAGATCACACACATAAAGTCATCATCCCCAATGATATCATGTAACCCTTTAGCGACGTCCTCCTTAGACTTTGCAGCTCGCATCGTCGGGAACCACTGGGCACTCGCAGCGGGCTTGTGGACCGCGGCTTCGAGGCGGGCGGTCACCTCCGCAAAGGGTACGGAGGTGGAGAATGTAATGAGCTGGCCGCTGAATGGAGTGACGGTTTTCGACATGTTGGTGATAAGGAAAGATGGTAAGAAGCATAACGTTTAAGTATTATCAAGATATCTGCTGAGTTGATCGGATTGTACCCTGCTCCGCTGGATTAATGAGGTTGAGTCGTTATTCAAAGTACCGGGGGTCAGAAGCTTCGATACTTGATTAGTATTACTATTCCCGCAAGCTCTTTGGAGGTTGATGTTCAAGGATCTTATAGGGCCAACATTTTGGCGACATTGCGACTTCTCCCGCCAATTCCGATACTTCAGCTGGATGACAGCCTACATGGTAGGGGAATTCTGGGATCGCACACAAGAACTATGGAAGGGAATATGTGTCTTCTGTGAACTCGAAGAATCCATGGAACACATCCTAACTGAATGCCGAGGCCCTAGAGTGGAGGAAATTTGGCAAGACACACACGGAATGGCTGAGACCATCTTTCGGAGAAATCCTTAGCAGCCGGCCTCGCTGAACTTGAAAGATAAAGATGGCAACCCCGAAGAAAGGTGACTCACGCTTATACCGCATTATAGTCTTCGACTCAATATGGAAGCCGCAAAACGCAAGAGTTCTCATGCAATGGGAGAGCTTTCCCTTCATCACGAGAAATTCCGAACAAATGGAAACAGCTGTCTAGAGCCGTCTACAAATAGACTGTCTATTAGCAAACTCACGTTTTGGGAGTATCTGGCAACATACCGGCAGACATATGTCCCAGAGCAATCTCTTCCTCGAACTGAGTGCAAATGATGTATGCTTCAGCCTCGGTGCAAATAATGTGTTGGTGTGAATGTATATTCCACCTTGTAACCATCCGTTTCTATCCGAAACCCTTCTCGGAGGCCTTTTAGAACCCCCTCCAGCTCTGGAAGACATCTGCAAAACCTGGATATTCGGCTAAGGGCTGAGAGCAGATCCCAGCCTGAAAGCACTGAAAGCAACATGCTCTGGGTGCACTGCTGGGAAGTGCTCTCAACTGCTTTTGGGCCCTTGGCCAAAAATACACATTTTGCAGATGGAGCACCTGCCTTTGCCAGAAGTCTTAGAGTAGTGAGTGCATCATCCATCTCACAGAGTTCTCCTTTTATTTTGCACATCTTTTTCCTGTGGGACGTCCTCTACACACACTGTCTTTCATGAACATTGCCCTTTTCTTTCTTTCTGACAACATGCATGTATGCAGCCATGACCCCTTCACACAACTTGCTCACAATGCTGCCAGACCCAGCTGTCATGAAGCAGCAGAGATGGAGCGACTAGATGGAACAATGAGCAGTTAAGTGGATGTGTTATGATCACTTCTTTTCATCTTATCTTTTTCCTTATCTTGTCTTATATTGTCTTGCCATTGTCCCCTGATCTATTATTCATGCTTACTGATACAACATGCACTTTCATTTACTTATTGCCAAACCTTTAGGTAAGGCTTCTTACGTAAATGTATTGTATCTCGTAGGGGAGGGAAGCTAGGGAGGTGACGGTTGATTGCTACAACTCTTATCTCATCTAATCTTTCCACGTGACTTTATTCTGTTATCTCGGACATGCTATCGGCCTGCAACTACTATATCTTCAATAAATCTTCAATAATTCCTTTCGTGTTACTTCGTGTCACAGGGCCCTAAATAGTAAAGCTTTAACCCATAATGACAATGCGTTTGCAGCGGAAATATCCAAGTCTTCCTTGTGCATACTTCTTCTCTCTTGATGGGTTTCAAGAAATCTCGGACCAAGAGCTTCGGGCATGCTTCCTTTTTTTACTTCCAATGTGATGTTGCTAGAAGACAGCACTGAGGAGATCACTGACTTTCCTGTAACTTCCACAAATTCTGTTCGGATCCGATGTTTACTTCTTGGCAAGAGTACATTCAACCCAACTAATGAGTCCAGTTGTGCGCTCTCTTTGTGGAACATAACCCCTTCCCTATATGTCACAAACAGCATTGAAGTACATGCTTTCTGATGGAGCTATTAACACTATACCAAATGTTATGCTCACACGACAGACTAAACTTTCAGAGTTGCACACATATCCATTGAATGTTTCGGTGGCTTATCCAAGCACTGGCCAATATTATGTTGGACATCTCATTCCAAACGATCCCTCTGCATGGCGGAATATACAGTCCGAAATTCAGTATTCCCTTGGATCTCCTTGTGGGCAAGTCAACAATGCACAAGTTCATGTTCTGGTAAATGAACTCGGTGAAACTGTGCCATGTATTCGTAAGTTTGCAACATGTAAGTGAGATTAGAATGTGTATCTTGTTCACAAGATTCCTAATATTTCACAGGCCAGGGCATTAAAATATGTCCTTTCATGAGTTCAGACATTTCGCCATTCATTCATTCAAGGGTTACTGCAGACTCCCTCGAAAAACATCGTCAGCTGTTGCATCGATCAGTGGAACTTACCACTGAAGAAGACGTTTATATGCAGACACTGGCACTGTGGTCAACATTCCGAGACTATGGGTGTCTTTTTCAGCTAGATGAGGTTACTGCATATGGTCCCGAAGAATATCTGCACCAGGCCAACATCAAAAAGTTACCTCAGAAAGCAGCAAGAGGTGCTCCAAGCAAACCCACTTGTAAGGGTCGACTTCATTTGCTTAAATTCGGAAATACTCTTATGGTTAGGTACGAATTCAATTGCAAGGGCTCAACAAATAACTATAAGTTTCTCATCAGATGCGAGCATTATGATGCTCACAACTCCAAAAAGCACCTTAATTTTATGGTATCTCCCACATCCTACAATACTATGTATTTTCAAGCACTGTTCAACAACGATAAGGCACTGCTGGAAGTACTTGAAGGCGCGATGAAGAACAAAGGTTATGGACCCCTTGTCCCCTGCACTACAGTACAGAATTGTACATCTGTGAAGGTGAACTGCGGTAAGACTGGTAGTATATCTTCATGCAGCTTGACTTTGATATCAAGTTTTGCCAGAGTCTCATCATCGGAGTCCAAACGGATCTATGACCATGACTGAACTCCATCGATTACCGTGTACAAGTTCAATCACCATCTATGAACCACTACCTGACTATTGGAGCTCTTGCCCATACGTATTGATTGTTTGCAAGGGTGTTCATACTCATCCAGTACCTATACCTGCACGCACTCCGAGCTCTATTGTGGATGATCTGATCAAATTCCTTACTCATCTTGACGACCTTCCGAACCTAACTGCACGACGCCTCTTGGGAAATGAAGCTGCAAAGTTTTTTTTGAAGCGCCAACTTCCGAACCTTGCTAAACCATCCTTTTCTGATCTACATCCCTCGCTGGGGAATTTAGACCACATGCAGGTGTATATTGACCGTGCAATTATCTCCGTTCATCCTCATGGTACAGGATGGGAAGGTTGTTAATCAATTCAATGAGCTCGATAGCCTCAGACTGAAGTATTTTATACCAGGAGTGCTCCATTTGAAGATGGCCCAAGATGCTTCGCGGGCTGTTACTGACCGTTATATTCAATATGCTCAAGAAATTCAACTTCAACGTAACCCAGATGATGTTGAAGATACTCAACTACTGGGCCAGGTTGCTGATCCCAATGTTTTGCGACTGATCATCTGTATCAAGTCCGAAAATAGCCTTCGGTTGGCTAGAGATGCTCGCCACATTCAGTCAGATATCAGCTTCAAACGTGTAACTGGTTGGCTGGAATTTGAGCTAGGAGGATTTGATCGTGTAAATATGTTGGGTGAGTACTCTTCCTGATTAGAAATATCCTAATTCTATGCTGAAAGCAACCAGCGGTTGTTTATGCACGAGCATACCTCAATAGACAGACAGCTGAAGCTCATAAGATCATGTTGCTGGAAATTGATCGAATTGTTTATGAAGACACAGGCAAACATATCCAATACCGGCATTTACATTCTACAAGTAGAGACGATATCGAATTTCCAGGAATCCTTTCTTGGTCTGTTGACCAACACCGTGGACAAGCCAAAGGTGAGTATGTTTTGACTCATTGCTAAGGAGGGGTTTACATCATATGCCGACATCTAGGAATTGGGGAATATCTCCAGGCTGTAGCACCTTATCAAAAATATGATTTATATGAACCGACCAAACTTCTTTCTGAACTTGGGCCATATGAACATCTGAGGCGGATTTTGCGGCTCTGTTTCACACATTATGCCCGAAATATTCAGAAATCCGTGGTCTCTCAAGAAGTTAAAGATGCCATGTTTAGCCTACACGGGGTAATCCATAAGGACGGGACTGAGGCTAGCTGGCAAGCTACCTTGTCATTCATTGAGAAAGAAGGAAAAAAAGCTGGCCGAGGTAGGTGTACAATGTATAGACTTTACTTAGCTCTTATCTGGGCTCTAGATTGGGTACGGGACAAGATCGAATCGAAATTTGCTTTTCCTGCACTCTGTTGGCAAGTCGCTCAGCAGATTCCTTTCAAGGTCTGGCAGGCTAGTGATGACACTACCAATGTCATCGAAGGCCTGCACCAAGATCAGCTACGGGATGGCTCAAGCTTGACACTATTAGGAGGCCTTCTTCGTGGCGAACAGTATGATGATATGCGTTTACAAAATTTGAAGGTATATAAGGCCAGTAACCTTTTGTTGACAAGGAAATTAAACATGTTGTACCTAGAACTTTAAAGACCATGGTGTTAGCCCCCGATACCAACCTAATAACCCATCTGCACAGGCATATCGGATGGTGAGCAGGCAAAGTGAGGCAATTTTTCTAACACATTCAACCGTTGATTTTGATGCTCATTTTACTAGCAAATAGCAAAAAACGCCAATTTGATACTGCCGACATAAAAATTCATGAACATAACAACAAATTGCGTCGAATTGGGAACGAAATGCAAGATGCACGTGAAGGGGTCCAGGAAGCTGTACGGAAAGTTCAGGCAGGTATTTGGTCCCAAGGCCAGTTGGAACGGGCTGAGAACAAAGTGGTCAAGCTGGAAACTCAGTATACAAAACTCATCCAGGAGAGTCAGAGACTCAAGGAAAGTGGGAGCGGTTCAGGAAAAGTTCAAATTCAACAAGTATAAGTTATCGCAACAACATTCTGATATATACATATGTATGTCAATAATGGTGACGTTTCGGTTTTTTCATAGGCTTATATCTATCAGCAAGCTGTAAGACCTGGGTCGAAATAGGTCTTAGGGTAGGTGTTGGTATGAGAGGGTTTATATTGTAGCGTGCTAGGAGCAGGCTGGAGCTCGAAGGGAG
>MU795041.1:0-78147 GCA_027886305.1 Lentinula aff. lateritia
AAGCACTGAAAGCAACATGCTCTGGGTGCTTTCACTGCTGGGAAGTGCTCTCAACTGCTTTTGGACCCTTAGCCGAAAATACAGGTTTTGCAGATGAAGGAAATCAGAAACACTCTGTGTAAGCTCGAATTGAGAATCCTTGGAAATTGAGACCCTTGTCTCGTGAACCGGGATAGGCAGAGGCAGACAATGATGCGTACAATACATATATCATTTATATCGTACCCATGTTCGAGGAATGACCTGGTAAGTATGACACGTTGCGAATCATAATGCGCGCGGAGCTCATATCAGATATCGGTGACCGCGACGCCGTCATGTTTACTATTTAGACCATATCTAACTTGAATTGCTCCGAGAAAAACAATATTAAGTACCAGCAGAGTACCACACGGGCCTGTTGAAGCTTCCGGGATGTTCAAAGGTTGGACATATCAGTTCGGCCGACGAACATTGATGGTATATGTAGTTGTGCGCTTGGTGGTAATTTATGGTGGAAAATCGTAGAAATGGTGTGTAGACGCAGAGTTCTCCGTTGCAGACCCATGAGGCTCCAAGAGGAGCCCTGAGTGATATGGAAGATATAGATATATGCGCCCCACAGCGACTACGAGTTACCAGGAGTCATCATAAGTGTCCTCATCGAGCTGCTCCCGCATATCCACGAAATTGATGACAAGGGGTGTTTAAAACCTACAATCTTGGAAGTTGAAGCAACTAAGAAATCATCGAGTGATCTGCGTGAGATTTGATGAAAGCTAGTTTGAACGGATGCATGCAGTGGATTTGCTTACTTACCACAGCTGATTGGCGCTTAGATTAGGCGCCAGGAAACTTCTAGCGGACGTCGGACGGCCATCATCGAATCCTTGACGATATTTAACATCACCTCTCGTACATCATGAAGTTCAGGTAGTATATGGTTGCTTGCACGATGTGCTGAAGCTCAATTCTTTTCTTCCTAGTTCCGCTTTGAAGTTCAACGCAGTCTCGGAGTGGTGGGAAGAATATATCGAGTGAGTGCAGCTTGTTCTCAACTAGATGTGAATTCCTTTCGAACTATTTTACAGCTATGACTATCTCAAAAAGTATATATATCAGCTAGAGAAGCAGCAACAGAGTTTGACATCGTCCTATCGAGACTTGGAATCTAATGAACGAACATCTCTAGTCGGTCGTCCTTCCGACGCGGCCACGGACTCAATATTCATTCCTCTGCTGGACAAGGAACTGAAGAAGGTTGCCTTATTCTATGAGCATCAGGAAAAAGAGCTCTTTGACGAGCTAGCTGAGCTAGAGGCTTTAGTTCAGAATCAAGACGAACTTGGATTAGATGGGGACCATTATGCCGATGATGATGAGTATGACGAGGAAGACGACGAAAGCCTGTCAATGAGTCCAGAAAGACACAGGCGACGACGTTTGTTTAGTAGCGTCAATGTCAATCGAAGCACCTCGGGTCCCGGTGAGTAGTGAATTGTAGATCGAATTGTATAATGTTCACTGCACCGCAGGTGAAAGCTCCCATGTACGCCAATCCCCAGTGCGTCAGAGACACAGCATCTCCTCCAGTGAAGGTGAAATGGAGGATAGTCTGGCTTCGCTTAGGCGGTCGATCTCTCCTAATAGAACCATGCAAAAGCTCGCGAACACGTTTAGCCTCATGAAGGATAGTGTAACTTCTTCGGGGCTTTCGGAAACCATCTGGACTGCCCGTACAAACTACGCGTACGATACCCGACTCCTCTTCAAACGGCGAATAACGAACCTATATGTTTCGTTCTCCTCACTGCGGTCGTACGTTGAAGTCAATTACTCCGGCTTTCGCAAAGTGCTCAAAAAGTATGTAAGTTCTACGCTTGATATTTTGGACTTGGAGACTTAATAAGTACCTTGAACGCAGGTATGATAAAGTCACTTATAGCGAGGTACATATAACGTCTATGGCCAAGGAATTCTTATATCTGACCTAGTCTAACAGCTTAAGGACCATTATCTTCACGACGTCGTGGAACAGACCGTTCCATTTCTGCCTGACTCGAAAGATCGGCTTAATGGGGCCATTGACCGATTAGTAGACCTCTATACCAAGTGTGTCGCTAGGGGAAACCGGAATCTCGCCAAACAGCAGTTAAAACTCTTTCAACGCGAAAACATCGCCTGGGAGCGGGACACAGTATGGCGGCAAATGATTGGTCGCGAAAGACGGGGCGAAGGTGCCGCCTCTAATCTTCTTGGCGCCACTTTGGTTAAAGAACCTCAACCGGGGCTTTTCGCCATTCCAACGCCATTTGGGCAACTCTCTATCACGCGCAAATTTTTGTATTTGGTCATAGCTCTCGTCGTTTTTGCGGTGTTATTGAATGTTGAAGTTGTCCAGGGTCATGAAGCCAATCGCTGTTTTGCGGTGCTGGTATTCTGCACAGTGCTCTGGGCTACCGAGGTAATTGAGACATATCATCTGCGAACTTGTCTTCGGATCTTACTATTCGTTAGGCTATACCTCTCTTCGTCACTTCCATCCTCGTACCTTTACTGCTTGTAGGCTTCCAAGTGGTACGCGGTCCGAAACCGGACTATGAACATTTAGGTGCCCCGGATGCTACCAAGTATGTTTACAAATTAGCCTATTATCAATGTTGATATCTTCCTATTTAGATTCATCTTTTCGGCGATGTTTTCCCCAACGATCATGCTTCTCATAGGAGGGTTTACAATATCATCTGCGTTGAGCAAGACCAGTATAGATCGCATCCTCATCACCCGCGTTCTCAGCCTTGCAGGCACGAGGCCATCCGTTGTCTTATTGGCCTTTATGTGTGTGTCATGCTTTGCCAGCATGTGGATCAGTAACGTTGCGGCTCCGACACTTTGCTTCACCTTGATCAAAGTACGTACGTCCGTTCTGACCCCATCCGTAGGCCTCTTTAGCTCACAATTTAATTGTCCAGCCCATCTTGCGGACACTGCCTCCCAAGACGTCTTTTGCTCCTGCATTAATCGTGAGTGGCGTCTTTATTATGAGAAAACCTAGAAATCAATCAGAGACTTTCACCTAGCTTGGTATCGCTCTAGCCGCAAATATTGGAGGTCAAAGCTCGCCAATCTCGTCCCCGCAGAATTTGATTGCTCTACAAAACATGGATGAACCTTTAGACTGGGGCAGCTGGTTTGCTGTAGCCCTTCCCGTTTCTGCCATTTCAATATTGTTAATATGGGGCCTTCTATTGGCGTCGTATCGACCTGCTCGATCTCTTGATGGTGAAAGTGAGATTGAGATTCGGCCGATCCGCGCGACGAAGGAGCCGTTCACTCGCCAGCAGTACTGGGTGTCTTTTGTTTGCCTTGCCACCATCGTCCTGTGGTGCATTGCCCATTCGATCGAGGACTACGTAGGTGATATGGGGGTTATTGCAATTATTCCCATTATAGCCTTCTTCTCCACCGGAATATTGAAAAAAGTTGGGATTTTAGGAAAATTGTGTTTGGGGTCGGCTGACTATCCTTTTTTCTTACGCTACATAGGACGACTTCGAACAATTCACATGGACAATTGTTTTTCTTGCCATGGGCGGCATCGCTCTAGGCAAAGGCGTTACTTCTAGCGGTTTACTTGACATCATGGGAGAGCTTGTTAGAGATCTCGTCGACGGCTTCAGCCTTTATAACGTTGTGCTCATACTATCCCCGATTGTTCTTGTGGGATTCCACAATCTTTCCGTGATAGCACCACCTCACTTACTCATTGCACACAGGTTATTTCGACTTTTATAAGCCACACGATTGCAAGTGTACTTCTTGTACCTATCGCAAAAGAAGTTGCAGCGAGCCTCGGCGGTGATCACCAAAATTTGTTGATTTTTGTGACTGCGTTGATATGTTCCGCTGGCATGGGTATGCCAGTGTCTGGGTTTCCCAACCAGACTGCGTACGCTTCTTTCGCTGTGCTGTGAGATAAAACTTACTGGTCATTTTCAATTGTACTATCTAGGGCCACGCAAGAAGATGATCTTGGTGAATTATATTTGTCTAATATAGATTTTCTCAAAAACGGGATTCCAGCGAGTATTTTCGCAACTCTTGTGAGTTGTTGGTGTCATGCGTAGGAAAAAATAGTTGATATCGTGCCTGCGTAGGTCGTCGCTACCGTGGGCTATCTACTTATGATTGCCATAGGGTGAGTCCACCTCGTTAAGCATACAGGTCGTAGTCACTGAACTCCTGACCCAATCGATAGTCTGTAATGTCGTTCCTGTAATGTCGTTCCTGGTTAGGGGGAAAAACTCTGCTTCTCCAGATATAGATCTACATATTAGTTGAATATTTGCGCAGGTACTTTCAGATAGGTTATCTGATAATGTTACGGTACATTTGAGGATCCATTTTTTTGTTGGTACAACAAGGTGAAGATCTCGAACCCTGCGATCGAATTATTACAGGAAAACGATTGAGATACAGTGGGGGGGGTTAGGTGTTTAGTCTGAATGACTTTGCTGTCGCGAATAGAGATACTACTGATAGTAGGGTTTCGAAGATTAAAATGGCCAGTGATAAAGTACTGAATAAAGATAAAATACAGCAGAGACATAGATGTTCATGGATGGATGATTTGAAAACGATCAAAAGTGATTACCAAGGACGGTAGGGTTGTTCCTTTCGGTCAGGATCGGGTTTGAAAACGAGCTGATCAATAGGTCGAGACCTAGGTGTGGCAGAAATGGATAAGGCCTCTTGGCAGCCTGGATCCCGCTCTCTCAACACAGGTAACTGTCCGACAAAAGAATTTACGGAGGGGAGTGACTGTGGTGTAAGCGGAGTCGAAGGGGATGGCGGAGAAATGGGAGACGGATGTGAAGAAAAACTGTCTTCTGAAGACGACGAAACGCTTAGACGCTGTCTTGATAAAATACCACCGGAGTATTTTATTGCAGGGTCGGATAACCTATGCGTAAGCGGAGGTAAGAGCGCCAGAGAGGAAGGCCAGGACGATGATGGCGACGACGACGATCTGAGCCCCAAGTATTAGATACGATTGAACAAAGATACAAATAACGCTCTCACTTGCTATTTGTCGATCGTGAGGGCCAGATGTCAGCCTCGTCGTTCTGCGATAAACGGCGAAGTACGGCGGCAGAGTCATTGACATCGACACCTCGCAGGTCCTCTAATGCAGATATTGGAGGTAAAGCGTAGGCCGAACTGGGGCCATTACGATTTGATGCTGCAGGACTTATTGGAGGGAGACTGATATTATGTGAGTTATGCTTCGTGAAATCAGTAGAAGGTATATGGAGAGCTATAGGATTTTCTCGAGCAGGCAGCCTGAACGTTGGAGGGGGTGAAGGATCCGGATAGGGAGCGTACCGACTGTACGCTCTATCTCTTTGCGTTGATGGCGGCAAAGATAACGAATGGCGATCGGACGTCGGCAAAATTTCCTGCTGAAAATCTTCGGAATGAGCATTGAATGGAATATACTGCGGCGGATAGGAGGTATAGGCTGAAGGGGGCAAGGCGCCTGGATGAGGTTCGAATGAGGCATCAGTCGTGTGAGGCGTAACCACCGACCACGCTGAATTAGTAGTTGTCGAAACGTTCGGCAAACTTGATTTGCGAGGTGCACGCCTTCGACCCGGCGCAGAAGCGACGACCTGACCATATCCGGGCTGAGTAGGAGAAAGACAAGTGCTAGGGAAATTAGGACTAGAGGTACTATTAACTAGCAGAAAATTCGACGCGGAAACTATAATCACCCGAACAATGGTATCAGATCTTCTCGGATAGGCCAGGCGACTCTATGTTTTTACATGAGGGAGAAACTTTAGGAAGCAAAAAGAAAGCATTACCTTCTAGCTAACCGTAAAGCGACCTGTAGATGAGATGAGAGGACGGCATTTGTTTCAAAGTAGTCATCAAGCCTACCTCATAGGGCATCCAAGTACCCTGAATCTTGAGGTAGCCACCCCTCACTCTTCGTATCAATGGAGCAAGGTCTGGCTGAGAGTCGATCATTTTCACGATGTCGGCTTTATGAGTGGCATGTGAGGACTCGGGAAAGTAGTATTCAAGTACGTTTCACAGTACCTTTAGAGTTTCCCAGAGCTGCAGAACCATTGTTAATGCACACAAAATACGATAGTTAGCAAGACTAAGTCACCTTTCCATATACCGGTCCATAGAATGTATCCATCATCAATGTCCATCATGATCCACTGCCCGTTCAGGGGATATTCATACACTGGTCTAAGGTGACGGTTAATTTTTTTGAAGGCTCGTCCACGACATTACTGACATATATCCTCTTGGGTCGTTGCTCGTGATGTACCTCCCTTTAGTAACATGATGATTTGGACTTGCGTATGGACGAAATTTGGGCCCAATGCCAGACGGTACACCTGATGAGTTTTCCTAGATGCAATAATTGTTCGAAGGCGGACCAGTGGCGGACGATTCTGAAGGGACGCACCTGCAACATCCCAATGGCCAGAAGAATATGAAATCCAGGGACCGAGCTATCGAGAAGGACGAAAATAAAGAGTTCGATGTGTTCTGTGGAGGGCCTGTGATCGAGAGCGGAGAAAGGGAAGTGTGTTATTAGAACAGACAGTTCTTAAGCGCTATGCGGTAAATCTGAAATATCAGCATTCGTACATATAATCGAGCAAACCTCCCAACCGGGTCACACCACGCGTAGCAGGTCGCCAGGAAACCTGTTTTAGGAAAGTTGAGATGTTCGATGTTCGCAAAAGATTGCAAGAAGGACGGCCTCGGCCCCGGCTAACACGATTACCTGAAACAGAAGTGTATCCTCGAGATCTCATCTTGAATGCTCCTTTGATCGTAAATTCCGAGAGATTCCAAGTGAATTCCGTTTCCATTCTTGCGAGCTGTCGGAATCAACGGCCCATCCTCCTCCTTCTTTAGGCTTTAGGAACACGCCCCGCCCTTGAAGATATGTGACGAGATGTGACGTTAATTATGTTATTAGCACAACAACCCTGCATCTTTTGTCCTTTGTGCAAGTGTGCAACGCGTTAACGGAACGACACAACGTCGAGGGTCGAAATGTTGACCGTTGCGTACATAGATCCAGTTTAGTTCAGCTGAACATGCTTATCGCCCCGGACGTTCCGGACAATCAATAAACATCTACAAATCCTAGCTCGGATCTTGATTTTTCTGGAGATCAAGACAGGACGAGTTGCTGCGGACGCTAAATTGTAGAGCGCAACCAACTACTCCCACGCACTCCGGACAAACCAAAAAAAATGGCTCTTTCTTTTAACAAATGCTAAAACTCAGGACAGACTAGAATTAACTTATAAGTCTAGTTCTATCTAGTTATGCGGGAAATGTTGGCATACAATCTCTATGTGCGGAATACGTCCTCGATCATGACGTTCTATGTGTTCCTGGAAGTCTGTTCAAAGCTACATGCTCGAGCGTCACGAGTCGGAAGATATGCCTATATATGCCCTGAGAACGGCGTCCGATAATCGCACTGGTGATTTGAGCCTACCAACCCGTGTTAATCGCAATTTCGGCTCCGAATCCATAGAGCATGCGTTGATAAACCTAGAGATGAATACAAATATGCCACCGAGGAAAGATACATATCATGTTCATAGCTGGCTCGCTCCGCAATTCGGCGGCAACAGCTATGTAGCACCACCACGAGTCCTTGCTCACTTCGCTTGATGCTGTATGAGGAAACTAATTTTTAGGCAAGCCGTTGGAGTAGAGGAGACCACTACCGGCTCCGAAGAAGGGACGTGAAAGGAACCACATTGATAACACGATGCAACTTGATGATTGAACAAGATGCCCCGTATACCATCGTTGATGTAGTCTGACGTGGTCGATATGCATCAAGTGAAGTTCTGAATGAGAGAAACCGAACTCACACGTACAGGCAAACAATTATAATTACCAGCTGTGAAAAGGGGTTTGACCCCTGGCTCCACATAGCTCTATGTACATGCGATGATGTCGCCAAGCTCAAGGCCTCAGACATGTATGTAGAACTTACCCCAATCACTTTTGATGTTTCTCAAATCGGGAAAATGCTCTTCAATGGCATATCCGTCAAGTCTGACGCAGCTTTGTTCGAATGATGTCTCCTCGAACAGGCCTCAAACCCCCACCCACTGACATTCAGGAGATAGAACGAGAACCCGGCATCTGTAGCAGTGCCAAAGGCAAACCAACATACCGTTGAATCGTAACATAGCATTATAACGTCCACTACAAACGTGGAAGCTCGTGCCTATGACATTAAGATTGAGTCCTTATTAACTTTGGCAAGTAAAGCAGGTACCGTAACAAGCGGAGTGCCATATTGTGGCATAAGCCTTTCGTGTCGTCTGAAAGTATACCGGACCACCAATTTGGCGCGAGCTAAGGATATCAAAGCCACGACCTCGACGCCTATCTTGCATAAATGGATTTACTTTGCGTGGATTCGCGAAAATGATTCAATACCACCAATGTCGAAAACTTGAGGGATTTCAGCATGAGAAGCCCTGTCAAAACCAGCGCTCAAGGTAGCGAGAAGACGCAAAACATATGGGTCCATTCGGGGTCCATTAAACATCTGTGAAAGAGGGAATAAGACATGTCAGTCAAGGCGAGGCAAGTACCTGATGACTGAATTGGCTAATCGTGGTAAGACTAATCTCCGGGAAACAAGATACCCAGTGTTGTGCTGCAAATAGACTTGTGCCAACCACGAAGAAGGTCCTCTCGGTGCCAAGCTCGCCGTCGTGAGCCATCAGGGAATCAAAATTCCATTTCGGAATGAACAAAGGGGATGACCTATGTATGTATGCGTAGGAAGCAAAGAGGGGAACGAATGTATGAAGATTCGCGGGCCTCATTGTGGCGCAACGGGGAAGGGGAGGATGAAGTATCATGAAGCCATTAATGCGTCACATTGTTGTGAACATACGGATGATAGGGTTTCGATTTCTACCTGACTGAGACTTCGATTTTTCAAGAGATTCAATGATGTGGATGATTGACTGGAGTGAGGAAGGTTGAAACGATGAATCTCCTCCTGGGAGAGACTAATAAGATGCCGAACGGTGGACTGGGCCACTATGCTATTGCCTACAGTAGACCCTACTTCAGCGATCAGTGACGATCCGGGCGCAGAACAGTGAATCACAGTGAGTGTAAGAAGATCTAGTTTTTTTCGCTTAGCATTGAAGGGAGAATAAAACACATCGATTGAACAAACGCGGACCTCGACTCTAGAGGTTGAAAGAAGAAAACTGGAAACTGATCTCAACTTGCAATATTCCAGAGATATATCGAAGATCGAAGGTAATACTCCTACATCGCACAAAGATATGGTAAGACAAGTTGAAAGAAGAGGAATCGTAGGAAATCGTTAAGAAATTTTCGGCACGTTCCGGTTATGGCCGGCAATGACTCCGAGTCAGTGCCGTTTTCTTTGAGGATACATATTAACTGTTACCTTTTGTTACATGCATGCCAGTAAATCATCGACGCAAGAATTGCAACATTTAAAGCCCCCTCAAAAACGCTCTCGCCAATTCAGGGACCGGGCTTCTCATACCGGCCGAAAGACCTGTCTTATACTCAATTCCAATGTCATATCAAAGTCAAGATCTCAGCGTTTTGGTTTCCTCTCTCAAAACTAGAGACCATATTAGGAGATGCTACTCTCATCTTTCGGCCCTAAACCTCTTCCGCGATGTCCCCTTCAATGAACATGTTTCCTGTTCCTCCCGTTGCGGAGGAACCTGTTTCCTTTCTTGACTTCATTAATAGTACTACTATTAGATTCGAAGTTCCAACCGCGGCTGCCTAACCAATACTGCAAGTGAACCTAATCCAAGCCTATTTCGAGCACTGAAGGCTGTAGTTTTCACTCAAGCTCTGACCACCGTGACTTACCAGGACTTTCCTTGATGAGCTAGTCCAGGCTCGGCGAATATGGAAACACTTGCTATTGTTTGAAAAAGGTTGGTCCCCTTACCAAAATAGATTCATACAGGGTAAGTAAACATTTCTTCATCCACTCTCGTGCATATAATAGGAAAGCGGTAAGGAGAACGGAGCTGTTAACTTATGCAGCGTATGTATGTGTACGTCACTCGAGGGTTGGCTTCTCTCTGATATAAGTGTACCAGGTCCGATCGAGTTGTATGTATGTCGAACGCAATTCATTATACCCCGGTTATACCCTCGAGCTCGTGATTTTGTGCACAAGCTGCTGGAGTCTATTGAACTTTCCGTTGTGAGTTACGGAATTATTGGCATGTCACGGCTTTCTAGCTCCCGGAAATGTCGAGAGCTCGAAAGCCTTGAAAGGAAATTGCGTATAAAACAGGTAAATGCTACACATCTTGATTTACTTTGTCACTGGCACCTTTATTTCTACCGAGTGTAGGTCTGCTTTGATTCTCCAACTCTTTCTGAACACGAACGTTAGTAACCGCTAAGGCTACCCCGTTGCATTAGGTTTCCGAGAGCTTTTGTCACAAGTTTCGGGGTATGCGCGTCTGTAGAAAACAGATAGAAATTTCGAGGCTCCAACAGGCTCCAACTTCATCAGAGTTTCTTGTTTTTGATAGACACTGTATGCAGATGACCGCGTAGTGGAATTCTTTCCCTGGGGTATGGGAAAATTTCATTTCGTCGTTCAGCGGGCGGGAGGAATGAGGCAAATGAAAGAATTGAGGATTTTACTGGTCAATCAAGTTTCCATCGAGATACTAGTTCTGAGTAGCTATCATCCAATGATCTCCCTGAAACCTCGAAGCTCAATCAACATGCGAAACCGAGAGCTTCGAGATGATGCTCCACAAGTCCAAAAGTCCATTGTGAACTTTGCATCGAGTGCTTGCTTTACCCCTCAGCCCAACGGCCCGCTACATCGAAAACCGAGAACCCCAGATATCTTCAGGAAATTTCCCAAATATATGCGATGTAACCCAGGGGCCATGTTGTCCAACTTCTTCGTGCTTTTTATATACATAGTCAACCAATTCACTAAATAAATCAATCTTAAGTCCGTTGACGCTCAAATGTCGGGTTCGCGTTCCATGGAGAACAGAAGGAATTTCTAGGAAATTGGACTCGTAGGGATAACGACTGTGGGTCGCAGGTTATAGATACGCAGTCGCACGATGTACAGTACTTTTTGACAGTCTGAGTGATCCCAAAATTCATTAGAAGTGCACGGGTCCACCTAATAGTAACAGACTCATTAACCAGGCGAGTGCTCCGGGGTGACATCGCGGGAATATGGGGTCACAGACGTCCCTTGGCCCAATGATCAAAATTCAAGGAAGTAGCTGGAAGTAGGGAGTGAATAAAATAACATCACTGGAACGACAACTGCAAATGGAAATTAGGAAGACGTGGTCCCTTTCACGCGATTTTCGCAGTCATTGAGGGAGATGCTCGACATGTCACAACAGATCGTCGCAGCGTTCTGGACGAAGAACATGGCCCTTCTTTACTAGCCTGTAGGCTGATTGCACCTTAGTTATGTGTCGATTGATAGGATTATAAAAACGTACATCTTGTGGATCTCTGACATGACCTCTCATTGGTGAGAGTGGCGGAGGCATTGAGCCCTGCAATGAAATTGGGGCATGAGCATTGACAGTCCGCGGCCGCGGAGCTTGAAGTCTAGTAGACCAAGACGGCAAGGCTGCATTGGATTCAAATACATCAGGGCTCAGACTTTGACGACTCGTAGTGCTTTGAGTCCATTCACGATGAGCTTGTGTCGCAGGCTCTGAATTGTAACTGGCAATGTGCTTTGAGGGCGCAGAGCGGCCTTCTGTTCTGTCTAAAGATTCATTGCTCCAGGGTAAAAGACCTCCAAGAGGAATATGTTGTACCACGACTCTTTTACCAAGAACTTCAGCCTTCGAAAGGAAATTGTGTCAAAGAGTACAGAGAATCTGAGCTTAATATCTCACCTCATACATTTTAAACAGGCCAGAGTTCACTTTGCCCCAGTTCGGCACGCCCAAAGCGATTGAATGTAACTGGGATGAGTGCTCGTGGAAAGGACCCTGCTTGACCTCGTGAATACGCATGATCGACATGAAGTATAGATTAGTAGGCGGCAGAGGGGGGTGAAGAACTGCTGACACTGGTATCTTTGTCTGGTCTAGAATTTTTAAACGGTGTCAAAGCAAATGTATTTTTGAACAAGGTGAAAACTTCAAGACCTCGCAATTGTCCACTACCAAAGATATAACCCAAAAAATGTGAATCGTCCAGGCCCCAGACGCCATGACTCCCAGCAGGCTCTAAACGGTAAACATCTTGAAGCCTCCAGCAAAGACGGAGATACCGTATGAATACTCTAAGGACCAGTTCACGTTCTTCTTCGACCTCAGGCACGAAAAAGCGCATAAGCGTCAAGCAAAGAAGGAATATGGCAAAGGAAGTTTCATGGCCAGTGCCATAGTCCATTCTGATGAAAGATCCAAACGAAGTCAAGAAGTATGGCTTGATATGTGGAATAAGCGAGCTGTACTCTGGCGAAAGCAGCCGAGATAGCAAGCTATCTGATTGCTACAATACAAGAATATCAAGGATTCTACTCATGGAAAGCTAGAGATGAGCTGACCTCTTCTAGTCTTGCGCCCCAAGTTCGGAAGGCAAGGTTTCCGAACCTTTGTGGTGAGTTGAGGGGTGCGATGTCTTCTATCCAGCTATCCAGGGTGTCAATTAAAGCTACAATGCTCAATACAGCCTGTTCGAAGTGATATGTGAGTCAAGCTGAGCTAGGAAGATATTTCTTATGTACTTGACTAGGAGATTTAGAGTTCCAGGGAATTGTAATTCCAACAACAGCTTCGTTCAGTCTCCGTAGGAATATGATTAAATCTCGGAATCCTTGAGATCGCCGCCAATTGTCGACGTCTTCTTCGTTAAAAATCTTCTTCGTTGGCGGCTGGATGGACTGTATCTCTGGGAGGGTAACCCTTCGTAACGGATTCGGAGGGATACTTGTCATGGTTTGCATGTTGATGTAGGAGAGTGACGGCGGTCAGGTCCGTGCAGTGACACGTGCTTTTTCGCCGCGTTGATCATGAGTCACCTCCTCTCTGTGATCTACTCGTATTAATGGCACCATACGATGACTGGAACCGGGTGGACGAAGACGAGGAAGACGAACTACAGGATACTGCAGTAAGCTACGATGCTCTTGTCTGCAGGGGAACTGTAGTATTTATGTTTCGCCACAGTTCTTCGACGCCAAGAAGGACGTGATACTGTTTTGCATCGACTGTTCTCCCTCGATGCTTGTTCTTCGACCGGATCCTGAAGACGAGACTAAGACGACAAGTCATCTATATGCTGCGCTAAACAGTGCAATGAATCTTCAGAAGCGCAAAGTTGTTACAGGCCCGAATGATTCATTTGGCATCTTGCTGTTCAATACGGTGAATAACGGCACTTTTAATATACCCAGAACATTCCTCATATTGCTATTAAGACTCGAAAATTAGATACACCGCGTACCCAAGGCTCTGAAATTAAAAAGAACATGTTTCTGTATCAACCTATTGGTCCTATCTCTGCGCCGACAATCCAAGAATTGATCCAGCTCCTCAACGGCGAGACCTATCAACAGGAGTTTTCAATCAGATAATCTGACAAAAGTTACAGCTGCACAAGAGGATTCTGACGAGATACAGAAACAATTTCCCCCCTGCGATTCTCGTGTCGCTATGGGGGACGTTTTTACCAGTTGCAATTGGGTGATTCGTGACGGGTGCGCTCCGAAAAGCCTGTCCACATGACATGCTAACCGCCGTTTCTCAGTGCCCCCAAAACGGCCACAAAGCGCGTCTTCTTGATCACTGATGAGGACGACCCTCACCCTTCATCCAAGCAGCTGAAAATCTCTGCACAAACGACTCTCGAGGTAAGAGCTATTTCATCTTTGAATGAGGCATTATCACGAAGTAATGAACTTATTTATTGGCAGGATCTAGCGCAGGCGGGAGTTATTGTAGAGCCATTCTTTATTCAAAGCGAAGACAGGCGTTTCGACGTGACTAAGTTCTATTCTGTGAGCTGCCTAGTGATCTGCAAGTAGCGAAATTAAATGACTTCATTCTCAGTCTGTGTTGCAAACAAATGCCTTCGCCGATGACGTCGACTCAGACCCCTTCATCCTCAACCAGTCCATATCCATATCTAGAATAGAAGACCTCCTTTCTCAAATGAGATTCCGCGAAGTGGCAAAGCGTGCGCTCTTCAACATCCCATTTGCATTGGCTAAAGGGCTTACCATCGGTGTGAAGGGGTGATCTTTGCCACTCGTGATTGACCGTCAATATTCTGATTATTATTATCGAAGTTACGGCCTCGTTACGGAACAGAAAAAAGGCGAATATAAATATTTCGTGGACTTGGGAGACCGATTGGAGGCGGCAATGGTCAAAACAGGACAACTCGATGAGGTGAGTGTCTATATTTTCTTTGCTAATCCCAATGTCTGGGTTTAAAAGTCGATGTCAGGATCGGCAAGTCGAAGTCGATAAATCCAATATCGTTTACGGGATGGCAGTCGTTGGTGCGGCTCCGAGCAATGACGATGCCGAAGATGATAGTATGGCAGCAACCAAGGTCGTAAGATCTGGTCAACGAGTAAGTATTCTCTCTTGCCATCCCGCTATTTTGTTATATGAACCTGCATCTTGTCGCAGCCGTTTTACACTGCAGACGAGATGAGATCCTTCCGTACGTTGGGGTTGGAACCTGGTGAGTCGTGCTCTTGGCGCGTACTCAGACCAATACCGACCGATATCCCGGTAGGTTTGAAACTCTTAGGTTTTAAACCACGTGACACCATCAAGTTCGAGGACAATGTCAAGCATTCACTCTTTTTATATCCTGAAGAAAATGTATGATGAGCATGGCTACCACCTAAACATCTCCCCATGTGACCGAGCCGCTGTCTTCTTTGACTTCAGACTTACGCTGGTTCCAAACGCACTTTTAGTGCTCTTTTGAAATCAATGATCAAGAAGAAGGTAGTAGGTCTAGCAAGAGGAGTTCTGCGACGAAATTCTACCCCAACAATATACGCAGTCCTTCCTCAGGTATTGATGACTATTCACCTAGATGTAGTCTAAGTTTTTTTTTTCACAGGAAGAAGATGTAGATGAGATGGAGCCCGCTGGATTCCATATCATTCCCCTACCCTTTGCAGATGACATTCGCTCCGCGCCTATAGATGAAGGCTACATTGGTGTGTTCATTTCCTTCCTCCACCCTGGTCTCACCTAAGAGTCCCAGCTTCGGATGATTTAAAGGACAAGGCTAGGGCTTGGATAAACAAGATGACAATCAAATCTGGTTATGTACCAGATTCTTATCCCAATCCCGGTATGTCTCATGAATGAACATGCATTTTAGCGCCTCACAAATTTGCGACAACAGCCTTAGCCTTTCACTATGATCAACTAGAAGCGAGTGCATTTCGTGAAGAGTTTAACCCAGATGCATTTGAAGATTTGACTGAACCGAATGTTGACCTTATCCACGCTGTGAGCGACTATTTTTTATCTATCGATGCGTTTCAGATTAACGGTGCACAGAAAGCGGGGAAGCTCCTGAAAGAATGGAAAGTTGTATTGGCTAATGACCATAGCGCGACTTTGGTCATTCCTGTTACTGGTTCAAAACGAAAACCGGTAGGTATTCCAATATCTCAGTCGTGCAACTAATTACTCTCTTTCATACTCCTGTTTGTATAGGATGATGCATCTAACGACGGTATTGACGTGGCGGAAATCAAAACCAGGATTGAATCGGGCTCACTAATGAAGGCCAGTCCAACCTTACTATCTTTCTACTGTGTGACTTAAGCCTTCATTTTCCTCCAGTTGAAGGTTGACCAGTTGAAGGTAAAATTTATCACCAGTCGTACTACCTTCATCCAGTAAACCTCGTCTCAGGCATTCTGTCGAAGCCAAAACCTTTCGACGTCAGGGAAAAAAAGCGATTTGATACAGCGAGTCCAGGATTGGTGCAATTCGCATTGATAAGGTGTGCACTGGAAAAGACACACGATCGTTGTATACATATTGCGTCTGCCTACCAAAGACTCACTCCAGGAGTTGAACACCGTATATGGCGAGTCGACGGTGTGGGTGCGGATCGCTACGATATACGAGAGTGGATAGTACATGAGGGTTGGTAGCGCAGTCATGTATCCTCGATATAGTAAGCAAAGATTAATATAGAACGGAAAACCATAAAATATGTAGTATGGTGTGCAGTCAGTCGTATTTGTATGTCTACAACCGGTTCCAGGAATTATCCCGATATGGCACTTGCACCATTGTCCCTGAGCTCGTTGAAGGGTGAAAGGATGAGCTCGCAACTGACGTACCACCGCGACTGCTGTAGATCCTCCCGCCCCGTCAACCCGTCAACGGCTGATAGGTTATATATTCACAGGTTCTTCTACGCTGTTTTCTTGTCAATTACAGTCATTCATTCACGTCGGTATTGGGCAGGAATGAACATAGCTGCCGCAACCTGGGCAGTGGGCATACCAAACGATCGATTTGCAAGTGTAGCAAAGGTTGCCGGGCACAATGCTGAGGTCTGCTATCATGACAGACATCAAGTCGACTCAATCTCATTTCTCATCTTCTTATGCTATGTCAACAGGCAAAAGAGGTAATTTATTGACTCAATATCTTGTGAGTGTACTGTAAATATGTACGAGACAAAGTATGTGATCGATTCTGAAGCTCCAAAGTCCTCAAAAGATAACGTCCACCTCAGTAGAACAATTGCAATAACCAATGAACGTACGGCAAAAGAATGGGATCTCGTTGGTTACAAAGAGAAATTTAGAACGGTAAAAAGTCTACAGCCAATGTGTGGCCAAACATGTACCAGTTCATATATGACTAGTAGGAGAACTTCATCAACCAAGGATTCAAAACAATCTGTGTGTGTAAAAGAAAGGTCAGTGATTGTCTACCCTGCCAAATCCTAAGTACGCACCGGTAGGAGTAGATGACATCCAACAACCAAGCTAAGCGGTATGATCAAAGCCCAGTTCCACCCAGGAATCTGCCAATCAAAGGGAACCGCGTCTGTGGTGAACACTACCATCATTGCTATAAGCAGAAGGCAAATGATGATAGAAAGCTTGAAGTTCTTGATGATACGAGGCACTTCGATCCAAAACGTCGATTTCTCGACTTCCTTTCCTGTGGAGCCCCAAGTCCTATGCAAAGAAAACCACCGAGCATCAATACATTATGTAACCAGAAAGAATGATACAGATTTTGAACATACATATCATACGAGAAGAGGTGCGCCAAGATAGCAGTCGAAAGATGGATGCTCAACCCTCCAAAGAAAAACAAGCTGTGTTTCATCAGCTTCTAAACACTGCATGGTCACTAGAGCACTCACAAGAACGGAACCCATCTCAGATTCTCCACGGCACTGCTCCAGATACTTCGATGGCCGAGACGATACTCCAACATAGTGAAGCCAAGGTTCCCAAGGGCAGGGAACACCACGACGCAGGCAAGGAGAATTTCGAACGAATGCAAATAGAACCGGTCGAGGTCGGGGCCAAGGCCGAGTAGAAGGTAATTCAGAATCGACCCGATGGTAGCGGCGGCGATACCATCTACAGACAATGGTAAAGGGACCAAATCAGTGTCGGTCCTGTGCAAGGATTTGGATACTTACAATACGAGAACATGTAACTGCTCATGCCTATGTGTACACCATACATGTGCATTGTTTAGATGGCAAGTGACACAATGAACAGAAGACGTTGTGACTCGCCTATCTTGTAATGAACAGGCGCAGCAGACTGCATGAATTCTCGGAGTTGTTTACTGATAGGTCCGTGTCGCCACCACTTGATGAGTGGGTTGAAGATGATCTCATCACAACCTATAAGAACCAATTGGACCGACAGCTTGAACGCGAATGGATGATGAACACGCACCATAAGCGTATTTCTGCCACCTCGCTAATTCATCTACCACAGTCAAGCTCACACCCTCTTTGAAGCCACCCTGCGAGTATGTCGCCCATCGCAACGTATAGCCTTTCAGCAATAGCCTAAGGGCAAGATCGAAATCCTCTGAAACGTTCGCTTCAGACCACATCTTCCTTCGACCGTCAGCAGGATCGATGAACTACAATGAAATAGAACATAAGATAAAGCGTCGAAATCCTGCATAATACGTGAGAGATCAAACTTACGCTGGCATCCTGCACGGCCTTCCATTTCAGGAATGCGTTATGACCGACGAAAGGCGCTACTTCTCCGTTCGCACACCCGTATGAGATACATCTGCAGAAAGCACGAGGATGGGTTCGTAAGATGTCGAATGAGCCAGTGAAAATGACGAGACTACTTGTTAATTCTCCGTGTGAAATGAGTGATACCGTTCTCAAAGTAATGGTGCGCGACTTGCATGACGTCTAAAAGGAGATAGTAAATCAATTTGATATAGAAGACCAAAGCTGGAGGTCGGGCTCACCACTCTCATGCTGAATGATCGCAACCTCCTCTCCTCCCTCTTCACCCATTTCCCTTGCGGCATCTCGGAAACAGTCCTCTGGCACAACAGTATCCGCATCAATGATTAGAATAATTTCTCCAACGCGCAAACTCCGAGCTCCTCCAGCCCATGGACGATGATAAACTATTTCCTCGCTCTCCTTCCCCGACTCATCAATGACCTTCTTCACCGTACCAGACTCCTGGTAGATCTGCTCGATGGCAAGCTGCAGCGCTCGTTCTTCAAGGGATTCGATGCTTTCGAATTGGGATTGAGAATAAAAGGTAGAAGGGCTGCTAGCACTGGTATTCGGTCTACTGGTTTCTCGAGGTCCACTGGAAGAGAATGTGGAGTTGGTGGCACTAGAAGCATCGCCGATGACTTTTGCGAGCTGTTGTTCCATGGCAATACTAAGAGCGAGGCCGTAATTCATGTTACTCGCTTTTTTGAATTTGCCTGCACGTTTGAAACCACCTGGACCAGAAGAGTGACGCGGCCGTGCGACCCAGCCGATATTGTGATTGGCGTAGAACTCCAGTCTGTAAGGTGAGGGGCAGTCAGCAAATGGGAAGAGATACTTGTATAGACCATACCTTTTCTGTTTATCCTCCTCTGGAATTATCTGCAGACCATCATCACAAATAAAGATGGAACTAGTTCCTCCCTGCCGAGCATACGTTTGCATGGCTTTCTTGATTGAAAATACGGAAGGTGCACTGGCAACAGTTCCAGTTCAAGCACAAAGGAATATATCCAGGATACATACATCGTCAATTCCAAACTCTCCTTATAAACAGGGCACTGAATCGTGATATGGGGAAGCCCCCCGACCCGGACCTCTCTCTGAAGTTCCCGTTCCATCTCTTTCAAGTCACCTTCAGTACCATTTTCGCTGCTGTTCCTGACAACTATTCGTTCAACAGTCTCACTCCATCTAGCGGCACCATCGACTTTAGCGTTCGGCTTTGGACGTTGAGCAGAATAGTAGGCACTGTTTTCATGATATTGTGCTACCGGTCCAAGAACAAGAGAAAGATTTCCAATGAGTTGAAGACAAAAAAACTGGGGAAACGCAACTGCATTTCAAACAATTGGCATGGAGAAACGTATACATTGCTCACGATGCTGACGGCGGCAACTACAGGTAGCACCACAACTAGTCCGAACCGACGTGTATCACCATCCAAGACCCATTCTTCGATGAGGTTCGAAATACCAGCTGCAGCGAAATACATGGTCAATGCAGCACCGCAACCTGCGTAGAAAGGACCGAGGAGGACAAGCTGACGAGGTTCAGGACTAGTGTCAGAGCCTTCTTCAAGATTGAAAGCATCTGAGAACAATGTCAGATTTCAATATACATTATTACGGATGGCACGGTTGAAGTACTCAATGGACATACCTTTCTCTGACTGGGCAGGGGCAGGTGGCTGCAGTTTCCACCATGAAAGGAACGTCCAGAATGAACTCTTCTTAGTCTTTGTCGACGCCTTCTTAGGCTGTACGACCTTCTCTTCCTGATCCTGCTCACTCGCAGCGCCAAAGCCAAAATCAACAACCATTGTATCCGCAGCGGACCGATCGACATCTTCCATGCCGAACGGCCCGGCAGCGGTCGACAACCTAGTAGATGAATATTGAGGGAGAGCAATAGTCGAAGGGGCGGCAGAAGTTGCAGTCGAAGCGAGATCTGGCAAGCTGCCGGTGTGCATCACGGGTGATCCAGTTGGATCAAAGAAGCCTGGAGTATTACTATCCCTCCTCGGAGTACTTCTGGTGCGCCAAATGTACTTGATTAGCTTCTCCTCGAACTCAACCCACAATGGAATCACTTGATCAACCGAAAACGCCCATACCACAAGGGTATGGTCCGAGCGAATGAACGCAGCACATTGTTCCCTCTCGGCATCGCCCAAAGCGCTGATGTCGGGAAGAATTTGAATGCGCGTGTTTGAGTCGATGAGAATCTCCCTCGCGGTAGGCGGTGAGAGAGACACGGCAGCATGGACACTAGCACTGCGAATCTTGACAGCCACTTCAACATTGAGCCGACGAACGCCTTCTTCGAAGGGAATGAGTTTGGGATTCTCGTATGGAAAGCAGCGGAAGGACGTTGGATCTACACGTAAGCAAACACCAGTGGAATCCGTGTCACCAGCTGGTTTGAACCAATTATCCTGCAGCGTCTTTTCGTATATATTGTGCAGGAGAGCATCGAACGCGTCGTAGTCGTTGTTCAGGATTGTAAGCGAGTGTGAAGGAGAGTATGACTCGGGATCGGACGCAGAGTTTAAATGAGAGGGATGGATAGGGCGCGCCTGTGGTTGAAAGTGGACTTGGTTGTGTGACGCCATTTTCAACGGGTTTGGGGGAAAGGAAAAGAGGGAGAACCAAACAGAGGGCAAGCAAAAAGTTCTTTGATAAAAGACCTCGGAAGTGACGGCGTACGTATAACACCGCCCCTGCTTCAGCCTTCTTCCTACCACGCCTCAACACCTCTCAATCATTATGCAGAAGCCTTCGAGTTCCTGGGGCCTTAGAAGGCAACATCTCAAAGTTATGCCGTTACAAAGCGTCCCAATCATTGTCAACGTCGCCTGGCCACATTCAAAGAAAGCGAATAGGATGTGCCATAACGCTATCTGGAATGAATGGTGTGTCTCGGTCAAGAGCTGATATCTTGAAACTTCAAATGATGAACATCGGAGAACAGGCAATCGCTGACAGCTCTCACAGCCCGAGAGCATTTAGGACAGGAACGACCATTTTTTTTCGGATAGCCATAGGTCATGCAAATCTATACACAGTTTTAGTTGTATTATCAAAGCCGCTCATCAGACTCGAGTGAGGCTAGTAGGAAAGCAGACAGGAGAAAAACATCGTCAACTCACACGTGTGATCGGAAGCAGGAACTTCGTCTTATCCAGTCTATTCTTTTCCAGCCGCAAAGTCCGCGTCAGTCATTTCAAGATAACAGAAATAATACATAACAACGGTCAAGCTGCTATCACCTCCATCCCGATGAGTTCGAATGAGTACGACATTCTTTTATCTGGGTCTTGGAGACCCGCGTCGTAGCTACCCACTAGCGTAGGATTTGTCGGCAATAACTAGCAGGCGACTTTGCTGCCGTCAGCAACCGTAACACTACAAAGTTGGCCGACAAACGTCCCTTCGATGTTGAGCCAAAGAAAAAGAGGTGGGTGGTGTACGTTGAAGCAATTGAAAACCGACGAGAATAAACTATGATGTACTGTAGGAATCGATGAGAGTCATCGAAGAACGTGGAGACCGATGACCGAAAGTCGCTCTTCTGAAGATATGGTCAGGATCATTAAAAACTGAAGAGAAGATAGAGTAGACAGCTGGAACGGACTCGAGTCAATATGTGAATATGGACATAAGAAATTATGAACACATAGTAAAATTGCTCGAAATCACCCTGAATAGAATGAGACGGCTACAGTAATGATAGTTCAATTCGTGAAAAAGGAACCGGAAAAAATCACCTCGAATTCTTCGATAGTTGATCGAGAGACCTTGAACTTGATCCGGGTACATGAGAATAGGTTCCTGGTATTTGAGAATAGCCTCGTATAAATACCGAGCTGTACATGGAATATATAATTTGGAGTCCCTGCTCTGCGCAAGGAGTACCAGGGCCAGGAGAGACCAGGGGAAATAAACAGTGTGTCCTAGGACCAGGGCAACATCAGCACATGGGCGAAAAACCAGAAGACTTAATGTGCACCTTTACAAAGTTATGTACTACGTAGTACCTCCTGGACCTCTGCTAGTCCCTCAAGTAAGCCTGGGAATTTGGGAGTTGACGCACGGAACCCAGCTAGTATTGCCAATCGTCTTGCCCGTGAACATGCGTAGAATAGATTCTCTTTGATGAACTATGTCGAATTTCCGATTGAGAAAGAGTTGACCCCGGCTTCGAGCACATGAAACTAAACAGGAAGCTCAATGGTAAGAAAGTATGTGGAGATACATGAAGAAGAATGTACTTATGCGCTCAGGTACTCGTCTTAGGCATTCTTTGTTTCTATCTAAGCAATCGTTCAAAGAATAGACCTGAACTTGAACATGTTGTGAGACCGGACCCGGAACAACCTGAGGTTTTTGTAGCTTTCCGAGTCTCTTTGAATCATGCGGTGCCATGTGGTCCGAAATTTGTCGAGTTTCGCCTGATGTTAGACGAACCATCCAACTCGGCTTCCAATGGCGTACACGTCTAAGCCTGAGAACATGAACTTCCGATGAATATTATGATTCAGAATATAAAGAAAATGCTCGCCTCTGACCCGGAAAATCTCAGAAAACTCTGTTCCAAAGGTGCGACTCGGTGATATCTGTAGGTCGGCTACCACAGGCAACGCGAGCAATCAGAACCGCGAGATACAGTCCAGTTACTGTAGCTACCCAGCAGAGCTAGGATTGAAAGGACGAAAACGCAGGATTCAGCTGGTAATCAGGAGCCTGAGATCATCTGGAAAACTCAGATTAAACACTATAGTAGTAGGACATACCGCTTTCTGTCCACACGACCGAATTAAATCTTCTTCATTGACACAAACTTCGTCTCTGGAAGAATACCAAATTCATCCCACAGCGACCCAACAGGAGAAATTAAACGGCAAGGAACTTTGAGGTCGGACATTTTTTTTCCTTTGATATCTTGAGATTTCAGGCAAGGGGATTCAAAGCATTGTCACATCGTCCTATCGTAGAAATGGTAGGCATGTTTTCCTGACCTCGCTGCAATCTCTGCAATCCCATTCCGAACAAGGGGAACGCGTCAATTTACAGAGAGTGGGCTCGGACGGATAATTCTTATTCGTCACCAACATTCCCACCTTCCTCGTTGAAAAAAACTCTCACGTTTTTCCCCAATTAAGCGCTTTCTGCTCGATCTTCCTCCCAGACTTTTGCTCTGCTTGCACAAGTACCTTTATCTTTACCTACATCATCTAGGGCACTCAGCTTCCTCTTGGATACGTTGGTAAGCTTTTCGCCGTCATTTGTGGAATGAACCTCTCTTTCCATCCCACTATCCTCCGACTCCACCTCTGATTCCAGACAAAACGCGAGCAGCGAGTGGATGAATTAACAGTGGATACACTGGCATCTCATGAAATGTGCACCGTCAAACATTCACTCCTGGTAGTCAACAACAATAACTCGTCCAAATTCTGAATCAATATCGATTTTCTCAGAATCGGAATTAGTGCTACTGTGGATGTCATTTGCACTAGCTTGGCCAATCAAATGAATTCGGCATTCGTTGTATTGAAGGTCTACATCAGGACCAACACATATGCTTAGAAAATTATCTGACTCGAAAACCCCCCCCTTAATTCGAAAAGACCGTCCTAATACTCCTTCCGAGTCCCTTTCTAGCATGATATGATATCCTTAGCACCATTGTTGAGCTCCTGCTCGTCCTCAGTAACAACATACTCACGACAGTCCATGTCACTACTTCTATGGCTATTGCCTGCGTTGAACCTGATTGACTGCTCCAGGTCGACCGAACCCCTAATCCCGATAAGCCAGGAATCTGCGTCAATCGTTCACGAAACGCCGCAATCTGACGACGTTGTTTGATGCACCGGCGTTTACGGAGATACATGACGAGAAGCCTCCCGAAATCAGAGACGATGCCGACCACAGCGAGGGTCCTGTCTTTAACTATACGACAATGGATGCCATCAGTGCTAGATGGAACTTGGGATTGAGACGAAACTAGTGGGGTTAAGAGTATCAGTACCCGTGCCAACGCTTGATATTGGAATCATATAGGTAGTATAGTGAGGTCAGAACTCATTCTGGAGGATCTGATCCAGTAGTTCGAAATGATCAAATTAGATGAGAATAATCACTTTACCTTGAAGAGGGATTTGTTGGAATGATGAGTGTAGCTTCTGTCGACGTGGTTTGGCTCATAAGTTAAATGATTCAAACTTCATGGCATAAAGATATAGAATTGAGCTCGAGTAGCTCGAAAAGATTATCCCGAACGATATCAAATCTCAGCCACTAAGTAATCTTGATATTGAATGACACAGTGAAATGCATAGTAACACCAGAAGAAAAAAGCTGCAACAGAAAGGCCTAGGGTGAGTACTAGTGGTTGTGATTTAGTTGAATATATGCACTCACACTGGCCGCAATGGAGACCCACATATATCAAAGAGACGGAGCAACAGGATACAAGAAATCAAGGACATAATTATACATCACTGGCGAGAAGGAAAATCAATCTCGAGCAATCAATCCCCCGACCAAAGCCAGAGTCTGCTTGAGGTTCGACTTTTGCTGATGATTGGTGTTCAGTAATCCATTGAGCATACATAGTGGGTCAATTGGCAACGGCAAGGCCGTGACTCAAGAGTCAAAAAGGTGAAAATTCATTTCAGTTATAGCATAACCCTAACCTCGCCCTTCTACCTGCTTCTCTTCGCCTATTATTCTTGCCAGAATTTACGTAGAATATCCCAGATACTTCGATGCGTGATGCGTCATTGTGGCTCAAAGTTGTACAGCTACAAGCTCCAGATCCCTCAGGCCCGCTGCCAGCGAGTCACGGTGGTCATAGACTCACCAAATCTTTTCCTTGACCATTTTCCAAGCTGCCGGATTCAAGTAGAAAGCTGACTTGGGAAGGCGTCGATGGTTGCATCTATAAGCATTTATATCACCATCTATCCACATTCTGCGAGCTTTCAAAGCATCAACATGATTTCAATCTCATCAAAACTGTTGCCGCCGTTGAGCTCTGCATGGATGCATCAAGCATTTATATATATTTCGATTGCTCCAAGTCCCACCTTGTGCACTTCTGGTGGTCAAGGCGTCGTGAGGTTTCATTCCTAGCAATCATTGGCAGTGTAGTCCGTCTGATATCATTCATTCCACAGCATATTGCCGACATCGATATCGCCGTCTGCGATCAGTGATTCGAGGGCTCCCATGAGCTTGATAATGGTCGTCTTTGAGGAATGATTTTCCATTCCCTTATCGAATAATGGATCCCATGAACATCGCTCTCCTTTTCCTTTGGTGAGTACGCTTGATGTTTGAAATAGAGTGTTCTCTGACGTTGTATAGGTTGTTTTTGTACAACTCGACATCTCTGGCGCAGTCTGATTTCAATCCTCTTGATCTTTCGATAAATCCTACTATAACAATCGGTCAATCCTTCAATGCTACTTGGAAATGGAACAGCGTGAAAATTCCTGATGCTCATCCTCTCATCGTGATAGTCGGTCAAAATAACCAAGCCTCAACTACGACTTCCATTGCTGGTCCAGGTGTCAACAGCGGTGTGGTACACTTGCAAGTCTCAGAAACCGGGTAATATATCACTCATTGTGGGGGACGAGAGGGATTTAATGTATGTATGTAGATCATTTCAAGCAACTCTTGCTATGCCATTTTCTGGGTGAGTTGGTGTCTTCATATTTTGAAATTTCGAATGCTGACATCGAATTTGAGATTTTTTTGGTTCCCCCCTTCTACGATTACTCAAATTGCCCAATTTGTTGCTGTATCCACTGCGCTACCGGATACAATGTCAGTCTTTCTGAGTAATCCAGTATCTATGACACTTTGGAAGCGCTGAAAATGACTTACATATTCACGAATTTACCCGTCTTAAACGACTGTTAACACTCCAATCAGTCCTTCTTCGACAATGTATGACTCAATCCATCGTCTATATGAATTAGCAGTTCACAAATAGTACTTTACAGCATACCTCTTTCAACTACTTCAGGAATTAGTCAAATATCAAGGTAAGTTTATTGAGAGTTGACTTCTGTATCAAGGACTGAAAAGGTCGCCCAGGACATCGGTGATTGGTTCTGGAACACAGTAAGTATTCCAGATTTATCAATAGTTTGTGGCGCTAGAGTTGTTTGATTTTTCTTAGATCCCTGCCGACCGTGACCCCCCTTCCTTCAGCTAGCAGCAATAGAACCACGATGTAAGTCTTGCAACCCTAAGTCTCAAGTTAGCAGATAGGTTAAGCATAATCAGAACGCCGACTACTTCTACAGATTCGATTAACCCCACCCAGCAAAGGTCTGTATACCATCCACTCTCTTGAGAATGATTTCAGCCTTCTGAGTATATCCCTTCATGTGTTTCAGCGCAACATCTTCACCAACGGTGTATTCTGATACGAGCACAAACTCTCTGGTTGGGGTCATCTTAGGCGCCATATTTGGCTCCCTCTCCGCATTTCTGATACTTGCAATCCTGGTATATTGCGTATGGCGGCATCGTCGACGAAGCCTTCCCCGGCGCAACACCCTTTCAGACTTGAACTCCAACAGATTCTATCCCAACCGAATGTCAGCCAACTCTATCCCAAGCGTTGAACAACCCCTAGACAAAGAAGAAGAAGCAAACTGGGATGCCTATACTGAATCATCGCTAGCTCCATCAGATTCAGTGTCGAGGGCTGTGTGGTCTTTCTCGCAGGGAAAGAAGAAAGTTCGACCACTAGCTACTTCTACAACATTGGCTACGCAGAGTAGCACTGCAGCGAATGATAGTAGGGAGTCGAAGCCCGACGCAACCACGGATTCGGGTCGATATCGCAGTGCCAATGCCAATGTAGATCTTCCATATAAGATTCCAATGATTATAATGACGGCTGCAACACCCTCTCCTCCATCTACTACGGTATCATAGTAGTTTGTGCAGTTGATCTGTACCCGTGTATATTTGCGAAGGCTATTCTTACTCCCAGTTATAATTCAGTCTTTGTCATATATATGTTTAGTTTCACTTAAAAGATATTACTAGGATAGGATATGATAGGATATAAATTATACTGGTGAGATGGGTGAGGTCCGATTCCCAAACAACCAGTCTGCCATGTACTGTACAATACAATATCTTGTACGATGACGGAACTAGGATAATAAGTCACTTGAAAACTAGCTATGTATTCCTTGACCTCGAGTGATTTTGCGCAAAGTGAGGAACCCGCGGCGGCTGAATGCTGTTTAATAACGCAATCTAGTCGAATGCAGTGAATCGTCGATCATAGCCTTGGCGTGAATATCGAACCGAAAAGTATTTTCACAGAAAGAAACGGATGTAATTGAAAACCGAATACAGTCAGCACAAACAGACTATAGGGCAACGGTGTTGAAGATAGAATAATATCTGCGCGAAGTACAAGGTAAATTCAAATGAGGAAGATAGCTCGCCAACTACTTTACAAACTTCCGAACCACACTAGTCCAAGTCGGCACCGAAGGGACCAAAATTTCCAGAGCGCCGGTAGTAGGAAGGTGTATCACCTCCAGGAGGACTGAGAGGCACACCCGTTCCAGGTGTGTCTCGCTGTGGGTATCTCTTGTGCCGTAAGAGAGCTTCCTTCACAAACGCCTGGAATTTTTGAGACTCCGTGTTCAGTCGCTTGCCAGTCGAGGTTTCCTTCAAGTAACGTGTCCAGCTACAATCAATTCTTTCCCACTCTTTCTGGCTCTCTTTCCTTATAGGTCGCCATTTACTACCATATTCCGCCTTTTCTTCTGGGGATAAACTCCTGTAAACAGGGCCCTCATCCTCGTTAGGATTCAAAGATATGAACGATGCCTTAGGGTCGGAGTTGCGTAACGAGGAAGAAGAGGGAATTTTGGATATAACACCATTTATCGGTGGGTTTACATTCATGCCAGACTGACGTGGGTATAGTCGTGAATAATCAGGAATACTGGAGGCAGGGCTTCCGCCAGATGGAGCACAGGACGCGACAGTGCGTCGAAGATCCTGACGTTGATTCATATTAATAACATGAACAGACTAGACATACATAGAGAAAGAGAGAACGCACCATGTGTTCGCTCTCTTCGACGTTCACGAACCCAGCTGAAACAACTGAAGCATCATCATGGTGGCAAGGAAATGATGAAAGGGTGTTAACAGGATAGAAACGGTGGAACCAAAACAAATAAGACCTGCTTACACCATGGTGCGTGAGCTCTTCACCGTCGTAGTGGGGACTGGACTCTGCCTCAACATCAAGGTCATTTTCACTATAGCGACGAAGTTGTTGCTCGCTAAACTCAACGTCGACCGCAAAGGGGTCCCCACCATGATAGTGGTCTCGACGACTGTACACCGCTTCATTCTTGAGTCCACGAACCTCCGGCTCATCACGAGTGGAGAATGAATTTACGCCTTGAAAACCTGGAAGGCCGGGGACATTCATGGCACCGGGGGCGGGCGGCAAGGGAATGGCTAGAACAGTGGAAGCGACTCCGATAGCGATAGCTGTTTGGAGCAAGGAATAAGAGTGAAACATGGTTGATGTTTTAGTGTTTTGCATTGGAAAAGAGGAAAAGAGTTGGAAGTGTAAGGCGACTGGCGCTTTTTGAGTACGATACAGTAGGGAAAAGAGACCAGCTCTGTTGGGGGGGAATCGAAGAAAGAGGGTATTTTGTAGGGAGCCGATGTTGAAATGTCCCTGGAGGCCTTATAAGCTCGCGTTGCAGTGATAGTCTGATGAGAGGCCGTTTCAGTCTTTACGGCAATGGCTATATGTGCTCATTTCCCAACAATGGGAAATCGAGAACTTGAGAGACAGGTCCAAGAGAATCCGCTGGACAAGGTGGGTGTGTTAGGGTGTTTTTTGAACCTGCTACGATCTGCTACGATACATGGTCTATTAGCATATGCAATACATATGTTTAGTCAGTACAGAGGAAAATTAGACTTCTAAATCGTTCTCACTAAACAGGGAATTGAATCAGATTTTTCCAAGGAGCTCGCGTTCAATTTCAGTCACAGGTTCCATCTGCTGGACCATCCTTCCATCTCTCGTCCGTCTTCGCACAATCGAATATCTCCTTTCCTAGCTTCCTATTCACCTGATTGTGTCTCTCGCACAACCACCGACTCAACCCAGCCCTTCCACTAACGTCTGGCGCGTTCACCTTGATATCTTCACCGAAATCGTCTGCACAATGTGTACATGGATAAAGTACCGGCAAGGAGTGTAATAGAGTAAGCATATTGGCGCGCTGTGTGGGTGTAGGTCGTACCGGGTAGTAGGCCGCGGCTGTATGTAGGAACGTCCAAGTCGCGTGGCCAAGCTCTTCAGAGTCTGGTGGACAGTTTGTAGGAGGTATCTTGAGTGTAGCTGAAGCAAGGGAAGCTGCAAGTGTAGTGGCAGCGCCTGAACCAGCTGTTTTGTTGTTACTTTGCTCCTGTGTCATTATAGCGGGTTTCCAGAGTCTCCAAGAGGTACAGGCTTGACATGGTTTCCCGTCTGGGCCTGTTATCATTCCAGACGGAAGATCTCTTTCGGTTCTTGATTCTGGCATGAAGAGCGAAGCAACGAAAACGGAAAGAAAGGCCGGCGGAAGTGGTACCGACATCAATCCGGTTCAAATTTCTCACGTTGTCCTCCTTCGTCGTATGTAACGGCTCCCAGTCTCTCTCCCAGTATTACTTACTGTAACTTCGAGTGATACGTTCAAGCTTCAAAAGCTCAAGTTGCTCCTAGTCACACACTCATTATGAAGGGCCGATTGTAAGTTGAAAAATTTTCAGTTTGTTTCCGGTGCGTGCTAGATAATGTATCCCGGCGTTTCCTCTCGTTCTCATACTTTGTATCCTTAGGTCTCTGTGTCTTCTTCTCTTCGGATATTTGTTGGGATTTTCGCCGGAATACCTTCTCAGTAATCAAGAATAGCCAAGACTTTCTTTCATCCACCTGACGTTCTTGCACTGCAACACTTGCCAAGCAGCTATCGTTTATCCTGCGTTTATCCACTCATGACTTTCCATTTGATTTCATGGTCAAAAAGATGCTCTATACCTCATCTCACATGTATTCTCAGACCCTTTCAACTCGCATGGCAACTGGCATCATGGCGTATCTCACCGCTTAATTCACTGTTCCTTAGTTGCTCGTTCAAGTTATTTTCTCGCTACAATATTGGCGAGGGCGGACCGATTCCTCTCCATTCGTCTACAGTGCGTGCCTGAACCATGATGTCTCTATGAGGCGCTAGTTCCTGGTGATTTCACTTAAAAGACAATGAAAGCACGACAACCCACACTTGCAACCTGGTGAACATGCAGGCTTTTCTTTCTGCCGCTACGATCTTTCTCTTAAGCCTGATACATGCCCAGGAAACTCTAGCCTTCATTGAGTGTAGCGTCCTTAATTACGGTGAGTGTATAGTGATTGCCCTTGAATCTGGTAAGTCGCTCACTCTTACTCCAAAAGGTGCTGTTGCGGACAATACAACGGACTTGGGACCAGCTTTGACGAAAGCTTGGCAAGAGTGTGTTATACCACAAGTAACAACCACCGTCGCCACGGACGTGCTCCTCTACGTTCCTGCAGGGAACTATCTTCTCGCGTATGTAGAAAACGATATTGGTCTAACTTCCGAGTCTTATTATTTCCTGATTGTAGATCTACGGTAACTTTCGATGACGCGGCCAACTGGAACCTCCATATCGCTGGTGACATATTCTTACCTTTCAATCCTTCTTTAACTGGGACAATGCTCACGTTTGAGGTAAGCTTTCGAACTTCAATACTCCACAATCTATCTTCGTCGGCTTAGATTTTGCGCAGAACTGCGAAAACATTCTTCTCAACGGTCCTGGTGCAATCTACGGTACGCCCTTCATCCTAAACTCTCACTTCCCTTGAGAGGTCTAAATCATGTTCAGGCAACGGGTACCGCTATCGTCCCGGTGGAGATGTACGTCAACAACCGCCTTTATCGAAATCCGACATGCTTTCTGAATGGACAGCACAAAATCCTGTAGCTCACACTGTATCCCAGTCGTCCCCGTCTCATAAGATTCCAAACCTGTAACAAGTAACTCGGTCCGTTTGATGGCTGCTCACTAAGTTGAATCCGCCGTTATTCTTCTTCCTAGTTGCGAGATCACGGCTATCACCCTCTACGACGCACCCATGTTCCATGTTACAGTGATTGGTGAGTATGAACCTCCTCTTTGACTGTTTTCGCTGTATCATGACTAACGGCATGATTTTTGATAGGCAACAAGTTAGTACCAATACTTCTACGAGGAAAGTATTTTTGATGGATTCAATCATACCATAGCAATGAAGCTCACGATATGTCCATCATCGCATCTCACATCGGTCAGTAGGCATTCAGCCCTCATTCTTTAATCTACGCTTGATCTATAATGTATACTATGACCTTAGGTGAAACTGACGGTTTCGATATGAGCGGCAACAACAACTACGTTCATGATGTTACTGTGGAGGTACGATTGTACCCGTTCCTGCTCCTTTTCTCTGTCTTAATTTGTTTCATTTAGAATGGAGGTAAGCATTGGACGTTCACATATTTGGATTTCCTTATGGACCGCATCTTCCGTACTTGTAGATGAATGTGTCACAGTCAAGACGCCCACCAATGTGCGTATCGAATCATAGTCTCTGTATTCCTCAAAAGATGCTGACTTCACTCTTGGTTTATTGATAGGGTTTTGTCGCAGAAAGAATTACTTGCAGATACACAGCTGGTAAGCTGTGGGCGTACACTACCTATCCGATTCATCAAAGATTTATCATATTGCAGGCTGTAATATTGGATCCTTCGGCTCTGGAGCTACTGGCGTCGACGTACAGGTAAATCACTTACGTGCCACACATAGTTCATTCATCTATGCTGATATTACATTCACTCACATTTCAATGCTTCATGTAGAATGTCTACTACAGCGACGTCACAATATCCAATTCCGATGCAGGCGTAATGATTAAGAGCTATCCCAACTGTGCTGGGACTGTGAAGAACGTTACATTCACTGGTTTTACTCTTGTAAGGATACTTCTCTCATCGTGATTGACTGTTTACATTGGTGGTTTCTTGATGAATATCTCAGAGTGCTGCCGCTTATCCAATCTGTGAGTTTTCTTCCGTCTCATTCTTATATCGATTTCCGAGAGGTGAAACTTCGCAATACAGACATTAGTGCCTTCTGGGAGGTAAGTCACCCAAACTCGCTGTATATTTGTATGAGGCCTGAACATATGATCTCAACGTCTCAGGGAGGGACTACTGATACCGGCACCCTCCAAATCTCTGATGTGACGTTCGAGAATTTCCAGGTAAGAACAGTTTGAGCATTCTTGTACAAGCATGTCCGCTCATGACAAACTTCCACATCGCATACACTCTGGGTGTATAATCAATAGGGAACAGGTACTCCGACTCGTCCTGCTGTCCTATTGGACTGTAACAAGGCTACTCCGTGCAAGGATATAGCAGTAAGAACCAGCTAATTTAAATACCGCGTAGTGATAATTGACTTGTTATCACAGTTTTCCGGAATCAGTCTGACTGATACCAAGGCAGACTCATTCACGAATGCTTGCGGATCTGGCTTGAGTGGTTTGTCCGCGTGCTAGGGGTATCATTCTCTTTTTTTCGAAGATGAATTGGGCATATGTACTTCAAGGTAAAGCTGAAAGTTACTGACTGTAAATTCTGGTCTGGATCTCAATGTATATTTGTGCCAATATGAAATTATTAGTGTATACCCAGCTCTGTTCCAATCTAACCGCGTCTAACACGCGTATGATGATGTACTGTTTTTCGGCCACGTGATGGCGTTCCTCTAACATTCGGGATTTCTGTACACATGCCACATGCCAACCTTGCACTACTGAATAAATAATTTTCGATGCCAGGTACAAAGTGAACTGCTCCTTGTAGCTCATGTGATTGCAGCTGCAGTGCAGCTCAGCTCGACAGAAGCTTACTGGAGGTATTCAAGTTGCTGTTTGGCCTCGGTCTTGGCTTTCATAGCGTATAGGTAAGTTCATCGCTTAGGTTGTTTGACCATCTCATTTGACTGACTGAGATGGTCATCAGATGCTGGTTCATTCATTTAAGTCTGCTCTATGTCGTTGACTGCTTGCTACGCCCTGAATTCGGACCCACCTAACAGATCAATGTCGCCCTTCATTTATAAAATTTCAGTGTTCATTTTTACTAACATGTTGGTTTTTGCTGCTACTATTCCAATGACAGATGCCGAAGTCCAGAGCTTGGACTTACCAGCCTGCAGTGATGACTGCATGCAATTTTATTTGTCGGAAATTGGATGCACCACGTCAGTCGCTAGCTTTCTCTGTATACAGTCATTGCGCTGAAGAATATATTTCGAGTCTACAGAGATGACCCCGATTGCTTCTGTGCAGAATCACAGTTTGTTTCAGCTATACTGCAGTGCTCTGCAATCTCGTGCACGGAAGATGACCAGGAGACGATGGATAGTGACCTCAACGATCTTTGCGAGATCGATAGCAACATTCCCGGTGGTCTGTCTGTGACCTCACTGCCCTTACTCACAACGATCCCTGCTACTTTGCCGTTGCCTGCTGCTCCGTCTATCCCTGCCATTGGGCCGTTTTCGTTCTCTCACCCTCTGGCTTCAAGCGTTAGTGCTAGCGCTGGAGCTGGGTCTTTATCGACATCCCCTGCTTCCGCTTCTACAACAAACAATATATTGCCACCGCTCAGTCTAAATAGTACGAGTACTACCAACACAGAGAACTCAGGCACCCCTGCCGGACACGGTTCAACGACGCCACCAGCAGCATCATCAACAGCATCATCGTCAGCGGCCACTCCACTGTTCACTAGTTGTAATACAGCTGGTGTTACGGGCTTAGTTCTCATGCTCGGGACTATGTTGGAGCTCGTAAGCGTGCTTTGAATCTTGATGATACGGGTCATTCATATGTCTGTCTGTCTGTCTACGAATATTTATTGTATCGCGATTGTAAGATGGAAAATATATGATAATAGTAATGTAACATCCTCCCTCTGTCTTTTCGAAAAATTATCTGCTTTCTGATATCTTTCTTGTTGGAAAGCAGGATACGCCAAGGATCTCCTTTTCAAAGGGCTTCGTCAGTGGTTCCATCAAGATTATCACAGTCATGACTGCTCGACGTCAATCTCAGCATCAACTTGAACCCTTAGAGAATACGCAGAGCAATGTAAGAACCGAGGCTTCCGGTAGAGAAATTCATATTGACTAAAGAATGAATTCATAGAATGGTCAAAGCCCCCTTTCCATTGCACAGTGTCTTCGATAATAACAGGATTCCTTTCAGAACGAGCATGAAGGATTTTCTCTCGATAACTTGTTGTATGACTCTGGTGCTTAGACATAATGTAAGACTGTTGAGTCTCCTTCGCTGCACTTGTGAAGAAACACAACGAATAAAACAATGTCAAACATACTGGGAGGGAGGCTAAATGGTTGCTTGTTCACAGGAATGCAAATTTCTGGTTTCTGATGTGAGGAGATACATCGATTAACGAGCTGCTCGTACGTAGAACAAGGAGGATAAACATCTGCCAATCTTTTTTTGCAACTGCCGAGCACACAGCACGTTCCATGCGAAATCAGATATACAATCGCCCTTGTTGAATCAGACGAGTCCTAGAAAAGGTTTAATTATTCTGATTGTAGATGAGGGCGTGCTGTTCAACAACATTCTCGTGTAGGGCTCACGTTAGAGTGAGTTAATGTCACAGAACAATTCACTGCCAAACGAGAAGAGCCAAATTCAGAACAATAGGTAGTTTGAAATAACAGTACAACAATTTTAGGATGAAGACATGCATATACTATGCTTATAAGAGACCTGTTTCTTGTCTATTGCCCTCAGATTGATCATTGCCCATAACATGTCTAGGCATTGAACCAACCTACGAACTATCCGAAAACTCGGAAAGCAACCGCCTCGCAGAATACGGGACGTAGAGACATCACGGTATCGTCGAGCCAAGTACCTAGCAGTGCTCAACGCGGAAGGGCATCTCAACGAAACGAACCTCCGCGTTCAGCGCACATTCCTTCCACAGAGGAAGCGCCTTCTCGATTGAGCGAAGGAGGAACGACTAACCTTCCAACTAGTGTCGGAACCGGTGGTCCCACTCTTGTCTTTGCCCCAGGTCAAATCGACCCAATGATGCTTGCACCGTCTATGCAGGGTTTTCCGCTTCCGACAGGCACAAATCCCGAGCGCCCGTCAACGCCGCTTCGTATACACCACGTCTCCGACTCTGTGACCTATTTCGCGACCCCTAGCAGCCATCATAGTGGCTCATACACTGGAGCTCTTCCTGTCGACGAACCTCACACAGTTGAAGAAGCCTATAGATACCTGCAGATGGATTTAGAAGCTGTCAGGATCCTTCCTGTCGAGAAATGGGCTTCATGTTGCCTGAATATTGATATCAACAAAGGTCGCAAGAAGCTACTTTCAGAAGTTGAGAAAAAGCTTTTCGTGAGTATCTGAAGATTGTGGATAACGCGAAAAATGAGAAGGACCCAAGACTATATCCCGCTCTTGCTTATGTACAAACGGGGACTCAGACACGCTTGTGTTCTATCGACAAGATCCTAGTAAAATACCAGGGTCCCTGGTAAACGAATCTCCACACATCGGAGCAGTCTTCAAAGAGCTTCTTGAAGACCCTACTAAGGTTAAAAGGAAGAATCTGGAATTGAAATTGAAGGACAGTGAAAGGACTATGTGGGCTCATGTATGCTTGGTCTTATCGAGGTCACGCATCAACTTGGAGCCATTGTTAACGGAGAGTGTAAGTGCCTATAGATGCAGGCAAGATATACAGGATGAAGCAAGACCAAGAGCAGGCAAAGGTTACTAGCCATGAATCGAAGGTAAACAAGAATACGAACAAGCGAGACCAAGATGACTCAGGTATACACAAGCTTATCCAACATCCTCCAGCTACTGAAGTGTGAATGATTAGATGTGGACGAGGACATCACTAAACCTGTGTCGGAGACCAGACGCAGCAACACACCGGTTCAGTCCACTAGCAGCAGAGTCTCCAGTCAGCATACATTTGAAGACGATCTAAAGCGAACAAAGCAGGATCAGGCAAAGAAAGCAAGGCAACAGCTCGGCGGCTACGCACGTGACGCTCTCTCATTCGGATTTCCTCGGTCTCACTTTATCTTATTTATTGTTGACTCTAAAATTGTTCGTGGCATTTTCTACGACCGTTCGGTAGTAGCTATGAATTCGTTTGCTTTTGGCTTGATCTGTGCTCATCTTTAATTTCAGGCAATTGTTGAGTCTGGGGTGTCCCGAACTCTTTCCCCCCGTGTCTTTGCGTGAATTGAATAAACATACAAGATATTGGATCTCCGAAAGAGTAAAGATCGACTGATTTTTGTCAAGATGATCCAACAATTGCGCGGCTTGTCGCCAGAAGCGCTCGGAATGGTACCTGGCTTCAACACGAGTTTCATGAAAGACCCCGCTGCTCTCCAGTATCCTGGTCCTGCAAACGACAAGGGGCATCCGTCAAGTGGAATATTTGAATTCAAGGAAGGATCTTTCTTCACGTTTCCCTACGGAAAGAAGGGAACACAAACTGTGAAGGTGGGGCGTGTTCTATTTCGCTCAAACGGTGTGCTTGGTCAGGGGCCCATAGTAATGCAAGTAACGTGTGTCTGCAAGGGTAGCAGTAGGTGCGATTGGTGCGGGAAGAAGCTGGTTTTGAAGCTCAGCTTTCCTAGCAAAACTCGAGCATCCGAGAAGGCGTTTATGGATAAATGCAAGGAGAAGGCGACGGGAGAACACGCCTGGGTACTCAACCACTTGCCTAAAATTTACTATTCATTCGACATCGACTTTTCTGCGGATTGGCCGCAGGCCCAGTTGAAGGAGATTTTCGGGGACGAGTATGAGATGCGTGTTGTGCGTGGCATCATTCTGGAGGAATTGCATCCACTGTCAAGTTTGGAGACCGAGAGGGAATGTGCACAAGTGTTCTATGATATTGTCCAATGTGAGTTACATTCATCCTCACTATCATCTATCTCACACCCAATTCCCTAGGTCATCATTGGGCTTGGAAATATCCTCAAATCCTCCATCGCGATATCAGTGAGGGAAATATCATGGTCCGCGAAAAGGATGGACGGAAATACGGTGTATTGAATGATTGGGACCTCGCAAGCTGGTTGAGCACGCAAAATGAAGTGTCGACATCCAAATTTCGAACGGGAACCAAACCATACATGGCGCATGAACAACATTCGTCTCTATGGCAAGGTCCACATCGGTTCCGCCACGATTTGGAGTCCGTCTTCTACGTTATTCTCTTACTGGTTTCCCTTTATTCCAGTCCTGCTGAGAAGGTCCGTTTTCCTTCTACTGGAGACCATCATTATGAGAAGTGGCATAAGCAGGATGATGGAGTTCTTCTTGGGCAGAAAGGAAATATCGTTCGTGCTGGGGATTGGGAACCCTTCCCGCAGCCCTTCTTCAGCGGCTTCACTTTGTGGTTGATTGCCCTCCAACGCTCTCTTATGTATGGTTTTATTGGACTCAATGTGCACAAAACGATGGAGATAGATGCGAAACGAGCCCGCGAGAATAACGAAGAACCCATGGATGCACCTTTCTTCGATGATAATACCCTAGGTGGCCACTTTTCTTATGAAAAGGTTGTTTCTGTCATGCATCAATTCAAGAAGGAGGAGCTCAACACCCGCGGTCGTGAATGGCAGAAGATACTCCAAGTGCCAGTTTAAGATGTCAAGCCTTCCGAGCCGGACTTCAGTTCCAGGGGCCTGTTCTCTACCTTTTAATTGTTCAATGCTACTGAATGTCGGCCGTTATGCTTTTGTACAACTTTATACAGCTCTCTACAATCGATGTATTGATATTTTGCTTATTTGGTGGCAATCTACCGTACTTGTGAAGCTCGATTGCATGCGAGCTTTACGCACAGAGCGTAACGAGCGACAGTCAGTATTCAAAGAGATGAATTGATAATGGAAACAACCAACGGTTTTTCTCCGAGTCTCCTAACAAAGCTTCAAGGGTGCTGAGTAGATAGATCCTCACGATGTGTAAGGCATTTGTTTAGTATCTGTCAATCTTGACCTGCTTCAGTATCAGGAACAGCTGCGGCTTTGATCAATGTAAAATGATAGAGCCACCGAGAGTAGCGGATGTAGCAGGGGCAGAAGATGCGCTGAAACCAGGACACATCCGGGACGCATGTGAGCCTCCTTCGTCTGCCTTTGGCCTCTTCAATCCCAAGTAGAGCTCACATGTGGTGCTCGTTTCGAAAATTTAGCGCTTTATCGATGGCGCACCTTTCCCGGCGGTATCCGCACACATCAACGGGTGATCCGACTCCGTAGAAGGTTAACTTTACGCAACAGCAATCTCCTTCACATTCCTCTAGCATTCACAAAGGATCTTCCTTCACGTTTCCCTACGGAAAGAAGGAAACACGCACTGTGAAGGTGGGGCGTGTTCTATTTTGCTCAAACGGTGTACTTGGTCGGGGGCCCATAGTAATGCAAGTAACGTGTGTCTGCGAGGGTAGCAGTCGGTGCGATTGGTGCGGGAAGAAGCTGGTTTTGAAGCTCAGCTTTCCTAGCAAAACTCGAGCATCTGAGAAGACGTTCATGGATAAATGCAAGGAGAAGGCGACGGGAGAACACGCCTGGGTACTCAACCACTTGCCTAAAATTTACTATTCATTCGACATCGACTTTTCTGCGGATTGGCCGCAGGCCCAGTTGAAGGAGATTTTCGGGGACGAGTACGAGATGCGTGTTGTGCGTGGCATCATTCTGGAGGAATTGCATCCACTGTCAAGTTTGGAGACCGAGAGGGAATGTGCACAAGTGTTCTATGATATTGTCCAATGTGAGTTACATTCATCCTCACTATCATCTATCTCACACCCGATTCCCTAGGTCATCATTGGGTTTGGAAATATCCTCAAATCCTCCATCGCGATATCAGTGAGGGAAATATCATGGTCCGCGAAAAGGATGGACGGAAATACGGTGTATTGAATGATTGGGACCTCGCAAGCTGGTTGAGCACGCAAAATGAAGTGTCGACGTCCAAATTTCGAACGGGAACCAAACCGTACATGGCGTATGAACAACACTCGTCTAAATGGCAAGGTCCACATCGGTTCCGCCATGATTTAGAGTCCGTCTTCTACGTTATTCTCTTACTGGTTTCCCTTTATTCCAGTCCCACTGAGAAGGTCCGTTTTCCTTCTACCGGAGATCATCGTTATGAGAAGTGGCATAAGCAGGATGATGGAGTTCTTCTTGGGCAGAAAGGAAATATCGTTCGTGCTGGGGATTGGCAACCCTTCCCGCAGCCCTTCTTCAGCGGCTTCACTTTGTGGTTGGTCGCCCTTCAAAAAAATTTGCGTCGTGGTATCTTCAACCTTGACAATCACAAGTACGCAGTGTTAGCAGCAAAACGACCGCTCCAACCAGGGAGGCGACCACGCAAGGTGCCATTTTTTGACGAGGATACCCTAGGCGGATATTTCTCATACAAGAAAGTCGTCACGATCATGCACACGTTCAACCAAGAAGAACTCAGAACTTGGGGTCATGAGTGGCAAGCAACACTAGAGGAAGCATCTTCTGAAGATTGGGAGTCAGAAGCGTCGGAGGAAAGCTACTAACTTCGATCGTCTTGAATGCGCAGAACCATCGAATATTTTGCCGGTGAAAGAAAGTGGGATGGACTCAATTATTATACTCACAGTAGTATGTGTACATAGGCCTAAAGATAATGATTTCTTCAAGGCATGCAAGGCAAATATATCTTCCTCGTTTTTCGCACGAATAATGAGAAATGTTCCAACGAAAGCGGTTCGCCTCTTCCAACAGCAGCTGCGGAGTCACCACAGGCACAGTTGAAGAAGTTTTCGGGGACGAGTCCGTGAGATGCGTGTTGTGCGTGGCATCGTTCTGTGTCAGCTTAAGAGACCGAGAGGGAATGCACCCAAGGCCCTTTGATCACCATCCTTATGCTTGAGCAGCAAACGGAAGGGCAGTTGAGATTCACCAACTGCGACTTATGCACCGATGTGAAAAATATCTTACGGTTTAGTATCTTTTAGTATTACATTGCATAAATGCAGGTAGGATAAACATGGCTATTACTCATGATATATCAACTTAGATATTGGACATATTTTTTGTGGAGTTTTTGTCGACATAACTGATGACCACGCATTGTACATAGTCAGTATTCGAGCGAATCGAACTCTTATACGCCATAACTTTAATTGCTCGACGCTCAAGCCTCAGGTGAAGACCCACATGTTCGTTTTGCTTCTTTCGCATGTACATCGCAAGACATCGCATTTCAAGGTGGACTCCGACGATTTTGCAGTGCGCCTTTGCCATTTTCTCTTTTTTTACTTTCATTGAGAGTACTTCAGTCATAGACCTTAATCTACAAGCTCTTACGAGCCTCAGCGCCTGAAGACGGCACCAAATTCGTGATGAATTCTTCCAGTCTAATGGCTTCACAGAATATTCTAGAGCTTGTTGCATCTAATGAGCCTCTGTTGAATGGAATGATCGACGTCTCTGGAGAACCTCTCTTCGTTTTTCTTTCCAAGGATTGCCAAACGCGCGCTGTACGTTCCGAACGGGTTGTATCACTCTCTGATGATAGACTTGGTCGTGGAACCGTTATCATTCAAGTGGAATGCGCTTGTTATCACTGTTCGTGCAAGAAGTGTGACTGTCCCTGGTATTATTCCAGCTCCTCATGATATTAGTAGATTGTCCGAGCAAATGTTCTTGGGATACAGCGACAAGTCTGCACATCCATCTGGAACATACACGGGGCATGAACCACCTGCCTACGATTCATCAGAGCTCTGATATCAAGTTCCGTCAACAAGCTAGTCTCAAAGAGAAGTTTGACGATGGTTATCAGAAGTGTCTCCTGCGATGCTCGATCCAGGATGAATTGCAACCGCTGATGAGTTTGAAGTCCTCGAAGGAATATGCACAAGTTTTTTATGATGTTGTTCAGTGTGCGTTCCAATTTATCATTCTGGCCGTTCGTGGTCCTCTCACACGATAATTTTAGGTCATTACTGGGGTTGGAAATATTCTCGAATTCTTCATCGCGATATTAGTATTGGTAATATCATGGTTCGCGAAAAGGACAGGCTGAAATGCGGTGTTTTGAATGACTGGGATCTTGCGATCTGGTTGAACGAGTGGAAAGAAGGCTCGACGTCTAAGTTTCGAATAGGGACCAAACCATACATGGCTTATGAACAACACTCGTCTGAATGGCAAGGTCCACATCGATTCCGCCATGATTTAGAGTCCGTCTTCTACGTTATTCTCTTACTGGTTTCCCTTTATTCCAGTCCTAATGAGAAGATCCTTCTTCATTCTACTGGAGATCATCGTTATGAGAAGTGGCATAAACAGGATGATGAATATCTTCGTGGGCAGAAAGTGATGATCATTCATGCTGGGAATTGGCAACCCTTTCCGCAGCCCTTCTTCAGCGGCTTCACGTTGTGGTTGATCACCCTTCGAGACTTTCTCTTTTGGGGGTTTATAGACCTTGGGAATCACATGCATGCAGCAAAACGACCGCTCAAGCCAGGGAGGCGACCACGCAAGGTGCCATTTTTTGACGAGGATACCCTAGGCGGAAATTTCTCATACGAGAAAGTGGTTATGATCATGCACCAGTTCAACCAAGAAGAACTCAAGACTTGGGGTCACGAGTGGCAAGCAACACTAGAGGAAGCATCTTCTGAAGATCGGGAGTTAGAAGAGTTGGAGGAGAACTAATAACAATGTTGATTGTCTTGAAGGCGCAGAACCATCGAATATATTGCCGGTGAAAGAAAGTGGGACGGATTCCGATGATTATGCTAGTATGTGTTATTGTACATAGGCCCAAAGATAATTTTTCTTCAGGCTCAGGCAAATATATCTTCCTCGTTTTTCGCTCAAACTTCGCAGTGAAGTTGTTCTTTGCATCAAGGTAGACAGGAAATGTTCCAACGAAAGCGGTTCGCCTCTCCAACAGCAGCTGCGGAGTCACCACAGGCACAGTTGAAGAAGTTTTCGGGGACGACTCCGTGAGATAGCGTATCGTGCATGGCATCGTTCTGTGTCAGCTTTAGAGACCCATTAGGAATGTGTCCGAAAGGCCCTTTGATCACCATCCTTATGCTTGAGCAGCAAACGGAAGGACAGTTGAGATTCACTAATTGCGACTTATGCACCGATGTCAAAGATTACGATTGAGTATTACATTGCATAAATACAGGTGGGATGAACATAGCTATTATGATACATTAGATGTTGGACATAGTTTTTTGTGGAGATAACTGAAAGAGATCATGATCATGAGACATAACCAAACGTTGGAGAAAGAGATCATCGTAAATTCAACAAGCCAGCCCTTTCCTCCTTCACACCGACGAGCAAAACCCAACTGTTTCCTTCGCTCTTCTTCCTCGCAACCGCTTCGCGCACCTGTTGAGCATATCCTGTGTTGGAGAATTCTCCAATTAGACCCTTCCATACTTCCTCGTCAACGAGCCATGTGGCGTTCCGTGTGAGAGAGTCGAATAGTGAGGAGGATATATCGACGGCAACGACAGGCATTCCGCTAGAGCTCTGGAAGGTGGCTTTGAGGTCCGAAGAGACATCGTAAGCTAGATATATATTGATTGAGTACACAGTTTAATCAGGCCCACCGAAGGATATCACACCTCGATCCAAGAACATCTGCTTGACTTGCCGACGCTGTTTCTTTGTCTCTTGCGGGAGGCAGAGTTGGACATCTGCAGATCCTGGCGGTAAAACTACGTTGGATCGACCAAGCTGAGTGACACTGGGACCACCCAGTCGGGAGGAAGCTGGAGTACATGCGGTTGTTGCGTCGATACGCTTCTGCTCTCCGATTTCGTGCTGAAGCCATCCGATAAGGTCAGCCTTAGAGACTGAACGACAGATTGATGAGTTTAAAGCATAAGAATCAAATCAAATTTGACACACCTTCATACTCTGTTCCTTTGAGGATACTCTTTACTTTGAATGCAGCCATATCACGACGCCCGGCTCGTGGACGCGGATAGACGGTGAATCTAGATGATTGGACATTAGATGGGTAGAATGTTCAGTGCTCAAACAGCAACGTACAAGATTCCCTCTCGAGCGCACATGTCAACCTGGTTCTCCTGATCTGCCTCTTGCAAGCCAGACTCGTACATGAGATCTGCGCTGATTCCATGCTGCCAAAGCCAAGCGACGACTTCGAGACGTTCTTGCAAGAACCCGGAGTGATAAGATATGACATAAACGTCGCATCTTCTAGGACTCCAAAAACCGAAAGAGCGAGCCTCCTTAATGAGCGGTTGGACAGAGGTACTTTGGAACAACGCAAGCATGACCGAAATCTTCTCAACGTCGATCTGTAATCCGAAAGCATAACTGGCCTGGCCTTTCGTCTTGGGTTGAGTGAACTGGTTGATAAGATTGTCATAGCTATGGCAATACATTAAGTAGAACGCCTCTGGGAAGATGTGGGTAACAGGTTCGAGCACTCACCGACCACCAGCAGCCAAGATATCGGTTCTTCTTGACTTCTTCGCAACTTCAACTAAGACACCATCTTTGAAGTGAGTGAAATAGGAGCCAAGCATTAATGGCCTAAAAAATATCGGTTGCGTCACGCCTGCACAAACGGCGTGTTGGATTGTAGCTTTGACTTCGTCAACAGCACTTCGCAGTTGCTCGACCAAAGGCGGATTAATCTTTTCAAGGCGGGTCATCACAGCGTCCACATCATCATCTGAAAGTTATTATTGAGAAATTTGAGATTTTGACATCTGATATCACTCGCCTGCATCTGTAAGCACATCCAGCTCGTCGATGAGACTACGGGGCAAGCCTTTTTTGAGAAGATTTGCCTTCTTCTGTGATGATGATGATTTGGTATGTTGAATGACATCCAGCACGGCGGTCCGTTGGGAAGCTGGAATACGTTCAACAACCACAGACACAACTAAAAGATGACGATGACGTTGAGCAGGCCACATGGAAAACATACACTAGTAAACATACTATCGGAATGGGAAACATGGACCTCATAGGTAGGAGTCAAGTTGGGGAAGCTTTCCAAGATATCGTGAGCAACAGCGAGTATTTCAGCCCCGGCGGCCACAGGCCCATGCAAATAGTCTGGTGTAATGATATCGAAGACGCCAGCTTTCCAGACTTTAGGGTGACCAGGGATAAGACTAGGGCAAGCGCTTGAATTCCCGGATTAAACTAAGATAATTTTAAGCATACCTTGGCCGATATATACTCGACAAATGATATCGTTTGATCCTTTGCACTTTCTCTCGTGCAGCGAGTCTTGCGAATGGGACGATTAGATTGTTTGGAAGAGTCACGACTTCGCCGTGGCGGTCAACAAAAGCAGCTTGAGTTTTATCGTCGCCATCCGTCATTGGTGTGAGAAGCGGAGGGTCCATATCGACGGCGCCATGCAATCGGAATATCGTTCCCAGACGATCCTGAACCACACCGTTCAAAGACGCATATTCCGGTAATTCAGCGTCATGATCGTATAGGAATCCTCGAACGGGCTTTGGAGGGTTGCTAAATAGAGCCGAGAGCACAGTCTGCAGATGGGGGGAATCAGGTTTGGCTGTTATATACATGGAGTTAGGGTATGATAATGAAAACACAATGGATTACGATGTACCCATCAAGCGGAGTGCACCCTTGAAATACTCGTCTTCCATCCGTGGGGGCATTAGCGAACTTTGTGATAGTTCCGTAGCACTGGGACGCTGATTTGGTTCATGTTGGAGTAACCAGGTGATGACTGAAAACGGCAGTCAGTATGCTTGTGTCAAAACCATTCCAGACGCACTTTCACGCTGACGCGCTCGCAAAGGATCCCAAGTTGCTGGGAACTGAACGTCCGATTTCCGAAGTCTTTCGAGGACAAATATGCGTTCGGAGCCAGTGGAAAACGCGTAGTTCATCTCGAAAAACACAATCTACTGAGACTATGAGCGATATGAAGCGTATTAGCCAAAAAGTACGCGCCCCGAGACTATACATGTCAGCTTTAGAATGATTAGTAGGTCCACGCCTTCTTGATTGTACCTCCGGTGCAATGTACAATCTGGTACCGACCTCTACAGGGAGATGAGAATGACGAGTAGAAACACGGTAATAATGTGACAGACCCAGAGTCATGTCCGCTTGCGGAGCTACTGCTCGTGGTGCTACATCGGAGGGATCGACCGCCGCAAGACTAGACGTGGCCAGCCCAAAATCTCCCACTAAATACCCAGTCAGTAATTGACAGATGCATGTCAGGACATTACATGAACCTTTACAGTCACCATTTCCATCTGCGAAAATGAATCGTAAGGACCGGAGGCATTTCCGTTAAGCACCGACATACCAATGAAAATGTTTGTTAATTTAATGTCACGATGGAGCTAAATCCACAGCTAAATACTTAACTCGGCATTTAAAGCCTTCAAGTGAGAGCACGTACGATCCCTAAATTCGACATGTGCGCAAGAGCATCGACAATTTGTTGAAATAATCTCCAAGCTTCTTCAACAGAGAGACCTTCATCAATACGCTGCGATGATAGTGAGCAAGTAACAAGCGATGGTGTTGATATAAACAAGTACCTCCTTCAGAGTTTGTCGTTCGACAAATTCCTGTATTCATCATAAGCCTGATGTAGGAACATCGAGATATTGATGATTACCATTTGAATGTACAAAGTTCGTTGTAGTAGTGGGGGTGGAGCGGGGCGAGCAGTCTGGGGGTGAAACAGACTATCGAGCGCCAGTGGATCTCCATCACTGTCCGTGTCTTCATCCGCAATCCGTGCTTCTGACGAACGGGCACTGAAATGTATACTGGGGAAGGAACCTCTAGAACCTCCTGGTTCATCCAAATCATCCAAACTGAATATTAGTCCGTCATCTGTACTGGTCGTTGTGCGCCGAGTGGATGAAGAATTCGGTACAGAGGTCATGCCATCTTCAGTGTTGGAGAGGTCCGATGAGTCAAACTCATTGTCAGAGTCATCAGATGCAGCAGTCGACGAAGGCTCCGACGTCTCGACCCAGGTTGTATAGTACCGGACGATAAACCGATGGGACAAACGACTAAGTGCGTTCACTTCTCGGAAAATCTTGTCGCTTTGCGTTGTTCGGAGACGGACTTTCTTAACTGCAGAAAGGATAAGCGCGGCATGATGAACGATGAACACACGTTAGATACCTGCGTAAATTCGATTATCGATCCTATTGCGCGCCTTCACCACGGAGCCAAAAGCACCTTTGCCCTGCAAAACCGGTTATATCGAAGGCGAATCAAGAAAGACATCACACGTACCAGTAGCTCTAATTCTTCCCAATCTTCCTTCCATCGGCTCGTATGTCTCAAGCCCATTGGTCTGAAGTACTCGATCTCCGGGGAACTGCCATATCCAAGTTGCATGGGAGTTTTCAAATCTTGAAATGGGATTCAATGGAATCTCAATGCTTCAAGAAAATGAAATGCGAACCGGCGGACGTAATAGGAACTGTAGGACTACGAAGGTTACCACTGATGGCAGTCTCTGCCAAATCAGCTAGCAAACTCAAACAAGATATATGGTTCTTCTTTGGGGGGAAAAGCATATTCAAAGCGAGAGTCTGTAACTTTGCGGAAATCAAGGCTAGGTATTTCAGAGCGTGAGCGGCAGAGCCTTCCATCTCATCATAGTGCCCACTTACAGAGCTTCATCGCCGTATGGGCGTCAGAGAAACGCCGAATAACATCAAGTCCTAATAACATCTGCATGAACACGATACCGACGGAATGGATATCGCGGTGACGAGTGTAGAGTAAAGAAGATTCATTCTTCACGTCTTTCGATAACCTGTAAAAGTACTCAAGTTAGAGTCAGCGGCAAATAAAGGTTTTCGGACACGAACCAGGCATCGGGGATTTGAGCTTCTTCATTATTGAAACTGAGCGTTGTTCGGAACTCGTTTGATTTGTGAAAGTCCACCAGACGCGTATAATATCCTACTTTGAAGAGGCGTATAAGTTTTGAATTGGACTGAGAGTTTCGAGATTCCAATCCGATACATCGAGGAGCGATACCTAGTTCCGAATCTAAGTAGGTGATAAGGGAGACCATGACACTGTGGTATACCTCGATGAACAAGATCTGTCGTATGGATTACATTGAGCCCAGCTAGGATTTGACCCAAATAATCCTGCAACGCCTTGTTAATTAGCGTGAACTCTATTTCAAGGACTATATGATCTTACGGATGCACGCTCTTCGCGTAGAGAGTCACAGTCTTGTAAAACGTCTTCAAGAGTTAATGCGGGTGGTTGTTCTGAGAGGATGGACAAACGGGAGGGAGAATTGGAGTTGGGAAGATAAAGTTTCACGGCCAATGTACGGACAATGTTTGGATGTCTGATAGCGGTTAAACGTCGTATTTCAGCCTCTAGCTGTTTAAGTTTCTTGCGCCCTGTGCATACCCTAAGAACAAAATGAGTGCAAGAGATATGTAATCCTTACCTTGAGTAGTAGAGTAATATTGGGTATCGAATGTGACGACATGAAGCTGTAACGGCAGGGTGGCATTGACATCATCGCATACAGGGTCAGCAGCGTAGGTTACGCCCAGGCATTCTACGAGGGATAAAGCTTGGTCACAAGTGATGTTAAATTAAGAGGAAGGGCGTACCGATACGAGGGTGGAAGTATTTCACGGTGTCGAAACGAATCCCCTGGAATTCGATTTCATCGGCAAATGATTCCGTCGGATATTCGTTGGTCATGGGCACTTCAGTCGCTTCAGAGCTTGCTCTCTTGCGAGCCTTATACTCTCTCTCCCGGGCAACCTGCTGCCTCGCAGAGTCGAGCATGAGCTGTTCTTCGAGCTCTTCGGCATGTTTGTATTCCTTCTCCAACTCCTCTAATGCCAGTGCTTCGGCCTTCTGTTTACGTGCCTTATACATGCTTTAGTCAGGCATAAAGGGAAAGGAGCTCAACGACGCACCTTTTCCTCGTCCTCAGCACGTATATTCATTTGTAAAGCTAACGATCCCGGAGCTTCTGTAGCTGGAATAACATTGTCCGTCATCCAATCTTGACAAAATGTAACGATCTCGGAGGAAAGATTAAAAGGGAGTCAGGGTATAAAGAACTACGTACTCACTTCCATGACCATCTCCGACCCTCGATGCATCTGTGCTTCCGCGTGGATAGCATGCGATAGTTTCGTTATTTGTTCATTAGAAAGTCCATTGATAGGTTTCTGAATGGTAAAGGTGGGATTTGTCTTTATAGGATAGGTTTTGGGGAAACTGAACAGCCGTATGAATTTGATTGCTTTGTAGATCGGAATGTGTACAAAACGCTCACATAACATGCAAATCAAAACATATCTTCTTCGCAAAATCCGGATTGAGATGCGGAACTCGGATACAAAACTCTGGAAGACGTGCTGCGCCCTAGCATAGATCAAGCACTGTATTTTCCTCCGTCGGCTCCTGACTCACCTTCCAGGCCTTTGGTGGTGGTATTTCTATGAAATCTTCGGCGTAGATGGATTTCAGCGCAGTAAGTTCGTTCTGCTGTAGTTCCTCGGTAGATTCCATGGTGATGTCAAAACCTATTGAGAAGGGGAGGGCCTTGCGGGCCTCAGCAACTCAATTCTCCATGGTTATACCACTACGGGTGATAAAAATAAAAGGTAGAGAATGGAAAGGGTGGTCAAATAGACTCAGACTCGTGCCCTTTTAAGGACGTGACCTCGTTTATGATGTGACTGCTTACCCCATTTGTTCTGACCGATTATAGGTTCTAATCTTATCTTCAACACTTATGTACACTCAGAAAGGAAACAAAATTTAAATAGAGTGGCGTTTTGACTTTGTTCATGTAGGTGACCAGCTGGCAATAGCAACTTCTCTTTGTAAAAAACAAAGGTCGGACTGGTCAGAGTGTCACCCAACTTGGTGAAACCAGGTAACACTGCAGTGCTGACTGCCCAAATCATAGAAGAACAAAACGAGGCACTAAGCGAGTGTGATAATTGTTCTGAGGAACGTGTTGTTTGATCCAATTCATTATTACAGCTGGGCTGCTGCTGTTACTGTAGTTCTGCATGTGTGAAGATGGTAAGTCAGAAGATTATAAAGTACATAGCGTGTGTCCACGTATGTTTCCCGATGCCAACCCATGCCAACCTGAAGTTATGACGGGAACATGAGAGGGGCGCAGTGATCACTCCAATTATTCTTCAGTCGTCAATTCGACAACCATAGGTAGACCCTTTTCTTCTTCAAAGCCACTATCGTTGATTGTCGAAGGACGACGAACTGACGGAGAAATGATTTGTGAGAGGTTCCAGATAATTTCGTCATTGGTCGAAGAAAATTTGAACCGACGCAAAAGCGTCGCGAGAATGATTTCTAGCAGATAAATATAAGAGAAATGATTCAAAGTGGTAGCACATTGGTTACACTCACTCATTTCCATCAAAGCGAACCTGTATCCACTTCAAACCCAAATCAGCGGCGGAAAACTCGATGGCGAACCTGAGACTTACATGCAAGATCGACTTCCTCCGAAGAACGACAACCTGAGGGGAGAGTAAGGGTCAACAACTCAGAATACATACTACCAGAATCATATTGAGGACGTTCTCACATCCCAGAGTAGATACCCGGCAAATGCATTGTAGCTGGGTTTCTATCAGACAGCCAACGCTCAGGTTTCCATGTCTTTGCATCAACACCCCAAACGGACTCGAGTCGGTTCGCTCCTGCGATCCCAACAAACAGCGTTGTACCAGCTGGTACAATGACAGAGGCGTCGGCAGTGTCAGAATTACTGGTTGAATATACCAAGGTCTTTTCTTTCGTAGCCCTGAATGTATCTTCCGATTCAATGTGGAAAAACAAGTAGGATTGGAGTCTACTCACGTCCGGCGTACAAAGGGAACTGGGGGATATCTAGATGAGTTCGTGAGTCAAAGGAGAACGTCGGATTTGCGATGACTTACAAACGGAGGGTTTCCTTGACCACGGCGTCCAACCAAGCAAGTTCAGAAATCGAGTCATACCCGAGTCTTTCTACATCTGCGAAAGCAGCAGTAATTTCTTCCCGAACCTATGCATGTTTAAACTCAGTGCGTATTTAAGATTCACAAACTGAGGTATGACCTTATCCTGTATATGAGGATTCATAGCAAGCAAGTGCAAAATCCGCGATAATGCTGAAGACGTCGTGTCCTGTGCCCCAAAAATAAGAACTCTAAAATCAAAAAAGCCCAAGTAAACCCCAGTCTTTTCGAAAATCCCAAAATCTCGGGTGGCTGGTACGCACGTCATTTGACCGGTCAACTCCGACTCTGAAAGCTTTTCTCCCACTGCAGCCTTCTCATTCGCACGAACTGGGCGTAAGTTATCATAAGCAACCAAGGGGAGTCAGCAGCTGGAGAGAAATAAAACCCACGAAGAACGCTGATGATATCCTTGTCTTCTTCGACATCTGCGAAATTTGTTTCATACAGATCCGACTTATTCATCAAAATTTGCTTCTCTCGCAGAATACTCCTAGCCGTACTATCCATAATATCCGACATATTCTGAGTAAAGATCAGAGACACCGGACGATTGGGGGTCCGCGTGGTTCGACAAGGAAGGCCACTCACTTTGATCTTTTGGATTGCCTTGTTCGGTGTCCAATCAACGATCTTCCTTCTGAGCCAAGGTGTCCCTAATTGCGACAAGAACGGGGCAAATTGGCGTAGAACCGATAGCGAGAACAAAGTAGGGCTGAGGATGATTCCGATTCCGATCTCAGTTTGACCGCGTATAACCACATAGTAGCTGGTAACGACTTACATCAGTTCCTTGATCGCAGAGGTGTACGGATTGTTGTGTGGGGAGTCCAGTGGATCCTATTGTGCGAGAAAGAAACATACAGATGAGGCAATGCAGGTAAGTCAGTATCAGCTTAGCGGTGGACCTGGGGCGGGTACTAAACGGGGACTTACAAACGAATATCCTAGCACTGTCCGTCCAATTGTTTCCAGTGCTACGCGGGACACCCACTCAGACATATCTAGGACACTGCTTCCTTTCGTTGTCCGGGATGCATGAACTTCCCGCGTGAGAACATCTGCAAGCTGTAAAGGGGGTTGCCATCACCAATTGTTAACCGCAGCACTGGAACGCCCAGAGAGACTGAATCTCCTCACCTTCTCCGCAATTTCATACATTATTGGCGTCACTTTCTTCAACTGAGGAACGGAGAAGACGGGAGTGACTATTTTACGCTGCTTCTTGTGTACATCGCCTGTCCGCATTGGATTCCCGGTTTACGACAAACGAGTAAGTGTGCGTTGGTCTCAATGAGCTAAAATCCTAATTCCAATAGCGTCAAAACAAAACATACCGGTGGTGCTCACAAGACCTATTAATTGCACAGACCATGGTAAAAATGGTTTTACGCCACAATTAATACTTGGACAAACTTACCAGGCCCAAATATAACTCTGTTCGTACTATTGAAGGATGTCACCGCGATGAGTCCAAAACCAAAGACCCCGCAATCAGCGAGATAGATCAACGACATACTCAATAAACACAGCTGTCTCTTCAAATGCGTCTTGGTCCTTCACAATAATGCTTTGTAGTGCGTGGGGGTCGGACACATATAATTGTTCGTCCTGCAAAATGTTTGGAAGTCAGGTTCAGGCATTGTCTGACGGTCATGGCTTGCGATGAACACGGAAAACCTATGATCGCGAAAAGAAGCGAGACGAGAAAAACCTACGCCGAAGAATCCGTATACCTTGACCATACCACCGAAACGGTCGACCAGCTGTTGGTGAAATGGTAATCCTTTGGCATCAAATAGTTGGCCAAGGTTTCCTTTGATCACTTAAGGTAAGCATCCTTGAAGGAGCTGAAGACGATAGGTTTGCTTACCTTTAAACCACGACTGCGATGTAGGTCCAGGAATGTGGCGAAATTGGGGAAAGAGATAAGGGCTCAAAAGCCACTTGAACATTCGATAGATGCAGTAGTATAGAGCAATATCGACGACTAGAGGCAAACTGAGAATAGGAAGCATATTGTAAAAGTCAGACACGTTTTGGGCAAGAATGGTTCTCTTGGGAGACCGAATAAAGACTCTGCTTATATATACATGCCAAGTGCGTTGAATCGTCCCGGGTCCACCGATTTCAATGGAGAATCGTGCCGCTCAGAAATTATCTGGAAGCGATCAATGAAACGAGCGGGAATTATCAACGTAGAGAACGAACAGAAGGTGGCGAGCGGCACGATAAGGCTTGTTCTGAAACATCGGAGATGCGTGCATGGCTGTAGCCATACTGCAAGGGCTAGCATCAGGATTGCTATGTTTATAGAACACGGATGAGGAATAAAGGCCCCATTACACAGCTATAGTTGGCTGAAGAATATGCAGGAGTCATTTCCAGAAGTGTGATTAGAGCCTGGGCGGCAAGGTATACTGACAGTCAAAAGATGTCGCCGATAGACGTTAGATAGACAATGCAACTTAACACTGAGAAATATCAGTATGCATAGTATCATCGAGGCTGTCTGGAAAGGGTGAGTAGATAGATAGATATTTAGATGGAAAATTTAGATGGAAAAGAGAACTACGCAGGGCCACGTGAAGTCATGTCGAAAAATGATCTTATCTTAGCACCTCGAATTAAGCGCTCAAATCTTTGAGCTTTACTGTTCCAACGATATGGCGCACAATCACTCTGCTCACTCCTCGGATGACGATGATGACGATGAAGCGCCAGAAACGCTGACTCTCACAGAGAGTAAAGGCGCATTCAGGAAAAGGAATGCGGAGATACGAGAGGTCGAAGAAGCGAGGAAAAAGATGAGAAAGGACAAGAGGCGGGAGAGGGAGAGGATATTAAAAGAGAGGAAACAGCAGAGGGAAAGGGAAGAGCTCAAGGCAGTCAAGAGAAGAAGAGTCAGTGACGATGCTGAGGAAGAAGAGGACGACGGCGGAGAGGGAGATGAAGAAGAGGATGGAGAAAACGACGTGGAAAAGCGGATGCTTCGCGCTATGCAGCAGGCTGAGGAAGAAGAGGACAGCGAAAATGAGGTTGGCAATGTAGAGGAGGGAGAATCTGTTGACGAAGACTATATTGATGCTGAGACGAGGGAAGATGTTGACGAAGACGAAGAAGACAAAGAGATGGTAGTCGATGAGGATGATGAGGATGGTAACGAATACGAAGACGAGGAGGGCTCTGACCTAGAAATGCTCTCCGTCGATTCGTCACCTCCCAGATCCAACTCCGAGTCTACCTCGAATGCAAAATCCTCGACACCGAAACTGAAAACGAACCACCTCCCAGAACACCTCTTCGCTTCTGCCTTCAGCAGCGGCAGCCAAAAAAACCAATCGAAAAATAACAACCCATCTATTTCCGGGTTATATACCACTACAAAACTCCAAGAAACGAAAACACGACGAAGAAAACGTTCGGGTGGCATTGCGAGGGATCATATTGTTGGGTACGTTTTGTATACTGCTTCTACAAGAACTTGCATTCGTTATTGTTTGTTGATTACTCGTTCACTCCATGTTTTACTGATCGTATCCACACACTAACTTAATTAGCTCCCGCCTGTTTCGAACCCTACCCAAACCCGACACTGCCCCACGAGCATCTGCGGCCATGGTCCCGTCCTCAAAAGTCAACAAATTTCTCGACCGAAGTCTTTCGCTGAAGGGAGACAAGAAGGCCAGGATGAGAGGATGGGAACGGAGAGCAGGTCAGTCAAGCAATTCACAATTGACGACAATTGGCTAATTATTATTTCCTTCGACAGCTAACATAGGTAGTTTGCGTCGTCAAGGTCCCGCTGCTCATTTTGTGAGAGGTGCATCATACATCGCCTAGGCACAATAACTTAAAGAACGACATTCCAACGAACAAGACAATGCCATCCCTGGATCTTTGCGGTCTTCATATCTTAGGCATGTAGAGATTATTGATCTTGTATAGTTGTTGGGTGCGTGAAGGCGAGTGTTAGTTTTCTTGAATTCACACGCTCAGGGTACCCTATACGTCGTCCAACCTGCGCAAAAAGTCTTTACTTGACAAAATACGACATCCCTGTACTTCCCATCGTGCAAACCCTGTCTCTTTCTGAGTTATCGGTAATATCATCATCTGCATACTACTGACTGCTCAAAAATTCCAAAATGTTTGTATTCCGGGACGTCATGCTTTACTTAGCTGTTAACGCTGCACTCGTTTTTGTAATTACTTCACTCCCAAGTCCAACAACACACCTGCTGTTGGACATCTTCGTCTGTTTAACGATCCTTCGACAAGTGGTGCAAAACTCAATGGCGAATCAACCTCCTTCGACATGTAAGGAATTTCTTTCCCTGAAGACCTATGAGGTTACGACTTTGGAATAATGGTCTTTATTGGCATTTTTTGTAGTCGAACTGGATCACTGGAAGGCTGCAAGAAAATCCAGTACCTTGTGAAGGCATGGACCAAAATGGTCCTGGTTTCCGTAAGTTTACAGTACTACTTGCTTAGTGTTTCTCTGTGCTTCAAAGTTTGTGGTTGGCGCGACGCAAACCTTACAGCGCCTACTGCTGATGATCAAAAACTTTGATAGCTAATTTGGTCAATTACAAAGGAACGAAAGGAAGTGAAGAAATTCAAAACCTGTCTCTTGTCAAAACAGATGGGAATGAGGGGTTCAATGTCGGGATATACACTCACATCCTTCTGAACTCGAGGGTCGCACCTTTCCAGGGGACGGCGCCTACATTGTAAGGATGGTCAACCTCACCATGTCCACTACTTCATGCGAGCCATTTGACCTCAAATAATTCGGAGTGTGGCATCGAACTGGAACAGAGAAAACAGAAGGGGGTATGATGTTATTCTCTTGGAGAGGCTTCATGGCGGTGAGGTAAACAAATTATGGGAGGCAGCACCAGTGAACGAGCGGGTCGGGGCACATCAATATGATCAAGCGCAGATTTCCATTCGTGGCAATGTGAGAGCCAAGTTGCCGAACCGTTTGAAACTCAAAAAGGAAATGGTGATGAGGAAGGCGACCCGGGCCGATAGTTCTTTCCCTTTCCGTCTTGTTCTGTATTCTGCGTTCAAACAAAATCGAAAACTGCGTAGATCCAGAAATCAGCCTTATGGTCCATAAATTGAGTAGACAAGACGATTAACATGCCAAGTTTGCGTTTTTTTGCTCGTGTTTTATCTTGTCTTTTTACCGAAAAAACGTTGACATCAGTCAACATCAGTCATCTTGTTTTCCGGTTTGATTGATGTCAAAGATGCGCACAAATTGCCTCAAGAATCTCTTTTTCACCCACCATTAAACGATACGAGGATAACCCGAACACTCGAAGATGATTGCATCTTCAGAACTTCTCCAGGAGCCTTGGTATAAAGCAACGACAAATGGCAGTGATATATCCTCTGTTGATGGCCTCAGTGCCTCTGCTGGGTCCATAACAAGACCGACACCAAAACCAAACAGGAAGGCCTCGTTGTATTCGCTCATTGCCGGCAAGGACAACTCTCTGTTCTCCAACTCTTCTCAACAAACAGTAACTCCTTATACTTCGCTTCAGAGCTCCACAACCTCGTTTTCAACTCTGTCCAGCAATATCTCTCCTTTGGAGAAATTCCGTTTGAAAAAGGCAAAATCTTCGTTCAACATGCAAGGTCCAGCATCGCCATCTGCAATTGCAGGCCCATCTGATCTTTCCCGAATCCATTCAGTCACTGCCATCTCGCAGAGCAACCTCAGAAAGGATTTGTGGGCGCCCGCTAATGATGATGATGATGCAGTGCTGCGAATCATAGGTACGCCACTCAATTTTACTTGATTCAATCTTTCTTAATCATGAAACAGACCGCCCACCAAACTTGTCACGGATTAGTACCGAAACTGATACACCCAAAGTTTCCGTTCGAGTCGTTGGAAGAGGTGGCCAGGGATCCCGTCCTCGTCCAACAAATCAACGGATCTCCCATCTGCATCAGTCTCTTCAGGATCAACAGATTAGCCCTACTTCCTTAGTTGATTCATTTGATAATGTGTCAAGGACACACGCAAAAGCACCTGCAGTGCCAGGCCCAGTAAGCATCGCGCGCGTCGTGGGAAGAGGAGGCTTAGGTTCAAAACGTCGCGTCCATTTGAACTCTTCTTCGACTTTTTTGTCGCCCTCTCTCTCAAGCGGTCTCCGTGTATACCCGCATCAGCGGACACAAAGTACACCGACTCACTCTAGAACTTTTGCAGGAAGTTCATCTTCACTCCAATCTCCGGCCATTCGAGTAAGTGGTCGAGGAGGTGCCGGATCGCGTCTTAGAGTCAAATCACCTTCTCCAGCTTCAGGGCCATCCCTCGCCACAATGTGCAAGATTAAATGGAAGAATCGAAAGAGAGCTCAATCCAAATCTGATACTACTGCGTTCCCAGAACCATCGATTTCACCTCGTCCGAAAATTTCGAGATTTGTTTCACTCAAACGTGCGAAAGTGGACAATGATATTCCTCAGTCGAACGATAATAACGACGATGAATCTCAACACCCTCCAGTCATCCCAGTATCCCCGCCTCTTCCTAACACCGTGGATCTCGAGCATGATCCTACTTCCACATCTACAACGCTCTCAGTATACGTCCATCCATCAGATGTCCGTCTTCCCGCTGCTGCTCCACGGAACAAACTCGAGCGCACATTAGGCGATGCAGTGCCTTCTCATATGCTCCCATCCGCAAACGCCAATCACATACCTGACATTCCTCTTGGTAAACAAGATCGGCGACGGTCTCGGGGTTCCATACATTCGTTGTCATCGCTCAGTTCTACTGCCAAATCAAATCAACGACGCAGCGTAGCGCGGTCCCTCTCGAGTCTGGGATCGTTCATACGCTTCTCTAACTCTCGACCATCATCGGATGTCTTTGTTTATTCAGAAGAAGGCGGGAATGATGTATTCGACGTTGTCGAGGGCGATGATGACAAGGAGGAAGTGTGTTGGATCGACAATGAATTTGAATCGTATCCACGAGAGGGCACTGTCACTCCCATATCACCCATGGTCTTCTCCGTACGACCTCCCTCGCCTATGCCTCCCTTCAAACCGGAGCTCATCGTAAACTCTGACGTCTCGGTCGATGGGACCTCAGCGAGTGTAGTCTCAGTAGTTACAGAAGCCGACGGACAAGACTCTAGCGTGCTGAGCTCAGACGATCGTCGCAGTGCGCATTCAGAAGTACACACCCAAGCTACATCTCCCAATGATAGCTCGCTTTCGGATACACCTTTCTCTTTCACTGATGTATGCGATACTGCACCACGGCCAGCATCCCCAATTATCTTTTTCTCAGAGCCCGAGCCCGAGTCCGAACGCCCATCGTCTACCGTTCATCCATTGACACTGCGTTCAGACGCGAAATCTAATGCCACAGAAAGTACTCCTCGGACTGAACTGGAAGCCCTCTTATCAGAGCCCATTCAGTCTTTGACGAATTCTCCGAGCGCTACCTCGCTCTTTCGAAGCTCATTTCCTTTCCATCTTAGGAGAGAAGAAAGAGAGGTGGTTGAACCTCATGCACATGGCTGGACGGGTGAGTGGAATAGGAAGAATATGCAAGACGTGATTCGGTCCTTGCGGGAACTCAAGTGATCGTTGGTACCTACCTACCCACGGATTGCGATGTTTTATCACTTGTTCATCACTTGCTTCCCGTCGTCAGCCGCTCACGATAGCGGTCTCTTAGCGCTTCGATTTGTTTTGTTTCCATTTCTTCTTGATCATCATCATCTCTTAGATAGCTCGTTGCTACTCGTACTAGTGCATTCATTATTCATCATCATCATCATCATTCCTACATCACTGGGTACCTCTCTATATTCATGGGGAACCATCCTATCCACTCATTGTACACCATACATTATCCCATTCATTTTTCCCCGTGTATATCTGCATTCTTCCATAACATACATTACACCTCCATATCCTCATATCCTCACAGTGAACCGCCTCATACTGTATACCTCCAACATTGTACCTTGCTTTGTACAATACCGTGTAGTTATTCCATCTACTTGTACTGGTGCATATGCATTATGTATTCTGAGTTCTCCGAGTCGTGGCACTCTACAATTCATACCAGTGGACCTACACGAGACAGGCTCCTAATTATCAGTCCAGACAGTCCAAATGAACGAAAGAGAAATGAAATACCCACGTAATATCGCCGCACTATCGTTGATCCATTCAAATGACGTCATTTTAATATTTGCCGAACATTGTCCGAGCCTTGCTTTTCTTTCTTTAGCCTGCCCTCCACAGCTGCCTGCCAGCTCGAGCGACGTATTGAACAGGTAAACCTGCGTTGCAAAATATTTACATGCTGAGTGCTAGTCAGGGCTACATAGCTCAGGTCAACGTTCTTTTCCTTATCTTTTCTCAACTTACGCGAAATGCAAGCTACTGTTACTTATGTACTCACAGGGCGAAAAAAGAAGCCTCGGACTCTACTGAACTCGTGGATAAATCAATAATTCCCGGTGGAAAATATAGATCTATGACGTTCCAATATGTTATTGAGAAGTACCCATATTATTGTAACTAATCCACCCGTTCGTTCTTCACTGAGTTCCCTCACGAAAACAATCTCTTTTCACTGCCCTGCGGCGTCGACTTTAACTCTGATCTTTTTTCCCACCCCAGCGATGAACGTTTGAACACACACCGAATGGAGCCCTCGAGGGTCCCGGGACTTCACGTTGCGGAAAATGAATACACAAGTCACACAATGATCCATGCTAGTAGGAACAGTTCGCCGCTTCTTTCAGGCAAAATGTCATTCTTTTTGTCTCCACCGCCAGATGTGGCGCTCTTCTCAACCAGCTGCAATGTTGTTCAAGACCCCCCCCCATATTCAAAGAAACTTAATATTATTGGTAGTCTCAGTCTGGCAGGGTCACGCCAGGAGGCTTCAGCGGGACGCAGGAGCAATTGGTATCCATATAGAATTATATTCAATGAGGATCGCTGTCAAAATTATTCAGATATTTGTTCCTTCAAGTCTCTCTATCCCTACGTACTAATCATCACCAAGGTCTCCGCAGTATCGCTCCCAGCAACCCGCGTTTGAATCAAGTTGCTCGACTGCTTCATGAACAGCCTGGTATCTCCCCAGCAACCCGCGTTCGAATCGAGTTGGTCGACTGCTTCATGAACAGCCTAGTATCTCCCATAGCGACGTTCTAGTATAACAGAAAATATTCAGAAATTCATCCCAGATCGAAAAGCAATAGTAAGACTATACTAGACTTGTAAGTCGTATTCTATCCTGGCGTTTAAACTTATTCTCACAAAGCAGACCACATTTTCTTGTGTGCCGCTCGGAGCAACGCAAATCGTGGCTCGAGCTGAGTCGGGTGCCAGTGGTCATACGGAACAAAAAAGTTGATGAACAAACGAGAGAGGACGAGCGTGATGCAAAAAAAAAATAGATGTAAGCTATGTATCCACAATATTGGGGAATTCATTTATATCGAACGTCTCCTTCTACCTGCCTACCTGCCTTATCATTGTCGTCTCGTCAGAGACTAAGAGACCCTCGAGCTCTTTTCAAAGATTGAATACAAAGTCTACAACGACCATCAGATTCCACTAGACAGTCGTGTTACGACGAAAATGAAGGAAAAATTGAATGTCTGAATATTGGCAGCTCTCTGAGCCGAGTGGTTCTCGTAAATATTTCCTGTGGTGCCCAATGATAGGGCTTCTGTCAGAAGGCCCCTATGACTCGGTTACAAGTATTCACCTGGTAAAGTCAACAACAGATCTTACCGCGCCCGTAAGTTAATCCAGCACATCTCGTATACTCTGTGGGAAGACTTATCTCTTCCTATCCAGTACCAGCGATACATCGAATGTAGTTCTTACTTTGAACAGATGTCTCTTCACTTGCGATTTCCCCTGTTTGCTATGTTCCTCACAGAGCTTCGGAGACGTCTCTGATACACGGAATACAATATTTTATTCTCAAGGCATACATTCAGATTGCGTCTCAGGCAAGCTGAAAATAACGAGGCAAATATAGCTATTATGAGTATATAATCGTGACACCCTTGAGCAAATCTTACGAAGGAACTTTGCGTGAGTCGAAATTCTTCTTTATTCTAAGGCTGTGGAGTCAAGTTGAATATTGCAAGGTTGATTTTCTAGAGGCTCAAATCGAGCTAGATGCAGGAACCCACTGCAAATACTTCGGCACGCTATCAAGTTCAAGTACCGGAGCTTTGGTATTTTCTTCCTTGCGGCGTTCGCCCCAACTGCCTTCAGGTTCCTGTGCTCCATGATGCCGCTAGTTCAAGCAGTTACTGCATTACATATGACAGTTCTTAATCCAGTGGTTAATCATGATGATGCATGAGGAGGAATTTGTTCAGCTTTTTTTTCGTCCTGTTCTTGGGAGTTATGTTCTCAGATAAAGTATTTCTCGGGCAATACCGATTCGATTCAATCAAGGCTTCTAACGTAGGCCGATCAACCAACCTTCTCACCTACATATCTTCGCGCTCTTTTACTCCAGTCTCCTCGGGCCGCGATTCTTGGGTCGACCGGCCTGAACTTTATTTTCCACCGTCTTTTGACACCATTCTAGTAGTAACTGTAACGGGTTTTGTCATTTATTGACCCTGCTTTGACCTTTTCTGGCAAGCTTGCCTCAGTCCTATAAAATCCCAGTGCATTTGGTGAAAGTTTACTTATCTTTTTCACTCCCCATTTCTAGCCGACAAAGCACCCTGACTCTTCTGAACATCGCTGACTTCGAAGATCAACGGTGATTCGAGTGTATTCCACACACTCAGCTTCACTAGTCGTTGTTCCTCCGATTGAGGGTCCGACGTGGGGTTGTGTCGTGGCGGCCGCAAGGATTACCGTTCGTCGACGGAGCCCTTGCCTTAGAGATCTACGGCGCTGTTGCTATGCTAGCGCTCTCTCCCATATACTGGATAGTCTTGAAGGCCTTGCAGGTGCTCTTGTCTCTGGCAAACGATGCAGTCGTCCGTGTCTGCGATATTTGCCTAGGGCTTACTGGGAGCGAGCAAGTCACTAGTGCTCATTTAGGATTCATGGCTGTCAGCGTTATCAGTCTTTCATACCACAGCCCAACTGGCCACCTCCGTTTCAGCTAATCCGTCACCTCATGTGCCAAACATTCGACTAATCTCCGAACAAGATCAGCAATATCTGACGAGCCACCGGTTGCAATCCTATTTGCTTATTGGCTTATGAATAGTCATCTATGGCGCGGATGGCATACAGAATGTGTTTAAGCCTCAAATGCAGTCTTCAGTTATACGGTCCCATTGCGCTATATTGCGCTATATGGTGTTGCCGAAATAAAGATTGTATCATGTACCCTTGAGGCTCACAAGAAGATACCAACCAAAATTCACCTGCTTTCTTTCGTAGGATGTATATGGGATCCCGAGAGGTCGTTGACACAAAGCGTTCGGAGAATGCCGAAATTGCTGTGTACATGTCAAATCGGTCGGTTCTCAGTCATACCATTCTCGACGCCGTCCCGCGCTATCCAAACTTACACCAGTTCTACGGCTAGTATTTGCTTCTAACATGCTGGATTACGATGATGTCTATATTGGCGCGTACCTGTTCGGCCGTGCCCATGGTTGTCAATTTTGCAACGAGTGCTGCACCGACCATCGATTCAGCAACAATTTGCGAATGATAGACAAGTTTCATGCAGCCTTTCCTACCTTCACAAAGACCGATATCATAGTATAATATACTCCCAGAAAGTCTACAAGCGTTGTCTCATGCTTAAGGAACCGTCCTCTGATCTCTCACATCTTGGACAAGGCAGTTGAAACAAGGTCAAGCCGACCCAAAGAGCGGGTATATGAATGCAGAGGACATAACGAGACCGACTGCTCGATTTGCCTCGACTGGACGAAGTTAACACTAGACAATATGAAATGTCAAAACAAGCTGAAGAACTCGAAGGCTATCGTAGTCCACATTACGAGGCAAGAATAAATAAAATTTCCTCCACAGCACGGGCATTGAACTTTTCCTTCCACCGCCTGCCTGATAATGCAATAGAAAGAAAGTTTCACGGCTCCATAGACGCTTCTCAATCATTTGCAAAGCTGATCCAGAAACCTCCTTTCAAAACGTCGTCTTTCCCACTTTGGTCCAAGAAGAACGCTTCAAAGAGCCTGCTCGATTCGGCCAAACGCGGAAATATGATCGAAGCTTTCGCAAATGCACAGGCTCGAAGTCAAGGGAAAGAGAATGCCTGGGATATGTACGAGAAAGTCTTTGTCGATATTCGTCGAACGATTATGTCGTTAGCCGACGGCTTCGATGACGGGGACCTCTCAATGATTGCACAGAGAAAGGACTACAGCTACGCGATTTGCATACGGGTGCGTTCGTAGTATGCGTTGACTTCAGTATGACCAATTGCTAATCTGACACGCAAGGTTATCAAAGTCCGACAACTCCCTGGGTTCAAAAAGTTTCATCAAAATCAGCATCGAAGACAGTACCTCTACTCCAAATTGTCGCGAGCTTGGAGGAACCGAAACTTCTGCGTACCATCTTCAACATGAACGCCTGGAGGCTTTCTGATCAATTTGCACCTAAACGGTCTACAAGCGAAGGTCCTTTTGGACTGTCGTTCCTTTTGCCTCTCGCGCCACTTGGACAGCAAGATGCGGGAGCTCTGACGAACCATACAGGCTGTACAGTGTGCGGAAAGAAGACAACAAGTAGATGCTCGTAGCGTCTTTCTGCCGAATATTGCGGGACAGGTGAGCCGCTCTCTTATTTATTTTCATCATGTGTCGAATTCGCCGATTCTATGTGGAATGTCAAAACTTGCACTGGAAGGAACATAAATCTATGTGTAATTCTCTCAAAGGCGGAGAATGGATCACTATAACATTCAGCATGCCCCCGCTGGAGACCAGACTCGCCGCCAACAAAGGAGAAAAGTTGTATTTTACCTTGTTTAACAGGTCTTCTGGGCTCTCAGCCGATGCTAAGGAAAGTGTACGACAACCCACCGCCTATATCATCTAATATTCATGGAGACAACTCGTTCCTTGTAAAGCCGCGGAAGGGGATGTCTGTGATAATATCTGACCGCATGAGAAGCCTGCAAGCATACTTGTGCTCCGATGTTGAATCAAGGGTACGAAAAGGCGACGGCGCAAATGCATACTGGGCCGAGAGGGATCAAGGTTTATAGGTGGACAAAGAGGACAGGGGAGTCGCAGGTGAACGTGTGTATCAACAAGGCTCCTCTGATAGATCCTCAGTCCTGCGTTCTATGTAGCTCATGTGTACCATCAGAATGTTTTCCCTGCAGGCGATTACGTAATATTTCCCTCTGAGTTCTCTGAATTCTCTCTGCCCTTGAAAGACCGGTGGCCATTTCAGCCCATTTATCAATCTGTTCATTCAGCCAAGCAAGAGCCCAGAGTTAGTGTCTCATTAAAAGACCTTGGAGCTCTTCTTTCGGAGATTTCAATGCTTCAAGCTGGGATGGATTGTATGTTTTGTCTTTGGATAACCTTCTTGAAATTTACCAGAATGTATATAGAATTAATGGAAGTCAACTCGTCCTCTTGAATTTCTCATGCTGATCCTCCACGGCGATGAAGCTAATCGCTGGGTTGTGCACAATTTACACAACGATAGAGCTCCGAGGCGCCCTTGTCATGATAATTCTTGACTTGTGCTGACTTCGTCTCAATGACCAGCCTAAGGTCAAAACTGGAGCATCCAAGAAACCTGCTGCCGCTCCCTTCGGTGGCAAGACTACAAAGACGAAGAAGAATCCTCTTTTCGAGGCTAGTCCTAAAAACTTCGGTATCGGTGCGCCTAGTTTTGTATTGCTTTATCATCATCTTGTCTATATTTACAGCAGGGCAGGATATTCAACCTCAGACTGATCTCAGCCGGTTCGTCAAATGGCCTGAATACGTTCGCTTGCAGCGCCAGAAGACAATTTTAAACCAGCGTCTCAATGTACCTCCCTCGATTGCCCAATTCAGCCACACTTTGGACAAGAACACTGCTACTCATTCAAGCTTTTAAATAAGTACCGTCCCGAGTCGAAGGTTGAAAAGAAGCCTCGTCTCGAAGCCACTGCCGCCGCTGCTGTCGAAGGCAAGGAGAAAGATGTGTGTTTGCACTCAAGTGGTTTCCTGTGTTATGTATCTAACATGCATCATTCTCTAGGAAATCAAAAAGCCTCTTTTTGTCAAATACGGTCTTAATCACATTGTCGCGCTCATCGAGGCCAGAAAGGCGGCTTTGGTAGTTATCGCACATGATGTCGATCCTATTGAACTGGTCGTTTTCCTACCTGCCCTTTACCGCAAGATGGGTGTTCCTTATGTCATTGTGAAGGGCAAGGCCCGACTCGGTACTGTGACTCACAAAAAACTGCTGCTGTTGTCGCTCTTCAGGAGGTCAAATCCGAGGATCAGCGTGAGCTGGCCACCCTTGTCAGCGCCGCTAAGGCTAACTTGTACGTTATAATACTGTATTGATAGTGTTCATCCTAATCTTTCACTAGCACTGACAAATACGAGGAGCAGCGTCGACAGTGGGGTGGAGGACTCCGCGGCAACAAGTCGACTCAGAAGCTTCGCAAGCGCGCTAAGGCCGCTGGTCAGAACGCCAACGCCGCTAGCATCGGCAAGCTTTGAGAGATGCCTATTTGTGGATTGTAGTCGTATGCCCAAACTTGCTACATAATCGCCTTCAAAATATATGATACATTTTCGTTGCGTGCAAGTTCTCGAATCGTGTAATCATTCCTAACCTCCAAATATGCTAATTTGGCCGCAAGATAGTTATCCACCTAGACCGTGGACAATCAGAGATTCATCCCAGGTGGCTATTCGAATAACCGAATTAGGATGTTCATATCGTATTGTCCTCTTGAAATGGTCAAGATGTATGACAATGGCTATCCGCTTTATAAGAGCGTTCACTTCGCGAGTGTCCCCAATTCTAACCTGTTAGTGACCTCAGTGTTTTCCAAGCCGTGCGTTTTTGCCTCTCATTGAAAAACCTTTTCTCTAAGCCGTGCTGCTGCGTAGTAACTTCATCCCAAATTCTCACTGATTTTTCATCATGGCCGCCGCGTTTGTTCTCTTCATGCCAAACGAGATCCAACTTGAAATATTTCATGCTGTGCATGACGCTGGAGACACTGTGCGCCCTGTATCTCAAGTATGCCGGCTGTGGCGAGAATTAACAGTAAACACGTCGACTTTCTGGACTGGCATCTCCGTCGACATATCGTCGATTGATCAAGAGGTTGCTGTGGACAATCCTTACACCATGGAGTTTTGTCGTATACTCGAGGTTTTCCCGTGGCCAGCCACACCCTTTCGTCGCTCCGGCTTTCAACCTATTGATATCAGCATTAATCTAGATTCCGACCTCGACACTACTACCTCCTCGCACGACATTGTGAACGTCCCTTGGGTGACAGGTTACGCCGTTGTACTTGCACGTTTCCTTGCTTTTCACGCGGTACGATTTCGACACGTCGAAATCGTATCAGACAACTTGCACCCTGTTTGTTATTTGTCGCAAGCCCTGTTCGATATGCCTATGCCATTGCTCGAGCAATGGAGCGTCATATTGGACAAGCCGCGCCTGACCGTTCTTCCGCCCACACCGGCCCCAAGTATCTTTCAACGTCCGGTGCGCATTGATCGTTCGATTGAACCTGCGCGCACATTGTATCCTAAACTCGCTAGTCTCTCTATCCATGGAGTGACGTACGATTGGGAACAATTTATTCCTCGAAACCTCGTTACCCTCGATTTGGGCAACCTTCTGTTCAGCTATGACGAATTCAAGTCACTACTGGTTCACAGTAAATTTACCTTGCAGTCGTTGACGGTATCTGCTATGGCGATAAATATTCCAGCTCAGCACGTTTCCTCCGATGACAGAATCACCCTACCCAACCTCCATTTCCTCGCCGTGGGTATCACCTTTGACCTAACTGCTTCGCTCCTTGCAACGCAGCTTGACGTTCCGAATCTACTCTGTCTGGAAATTCACGATATAACAGCCCAAAGCGAACGAACCTGGGATACAGACCATTATCTGCAGCGTTTCTATCTCCATATCATCGCGAACTGGCCGTTGAAACAATTGACCCATCTTACTCTCGGATCGGCCCATTGCCCAATGGACCCGGCGAATCTTCTTGTCCTTCAGCAAGATTTTGAGGCAGGGCGAGGTCCTTCTTGCTTCCCTTCAGTTTTGACAACATTATTTTTTAACTGCACCGGACTGAAGAATCTCCGCCTTCTCGAACCCGATTCTACTACGCTCAAGAGTTTAAATGTTGCTGTAAATTTGCAGGATAAAGGGCCCGGGATCCTTCCGTCCTCGTCGTTAGATTTCCTCCACATTGAAACCCAGAACTATCGGGAACTCGCGCAGTTTCTTGCTCAGGTGAAAATATATGCCGATCTTGACAGCGCTCGCATCATCGCTCGGTTCATTCCCACTATCTTGCTTGACATTCCGCCTGCGTGGGGTGCTCATTTGTGCACGTTTCTTTCGCGCAAAGCTTCTGCAGAAATCTTGAATGGCGAAGGATACTTTGAGGTAGAATCGGGGCGAATCTTTAATCTCCTGGACAACTTGCCTTATTGATAACGACGTTGTCCCTTTACTGCGCGCCTCTCCCCCTACAAATACATCGCTCATTAACACATCATCTTTTTCAACTCCAACTATTTGCATCGATAGATCTCTAGCCAGTGTACGTATATGAAAACCATTCTATTTTATAACCATTGTCATCTTTATACCTAATTTTCGGTGTACATTTTATTCTTTGCTACAAATAATACACATGCTTCTTTTTTGCTTCAACATCTATGTAGTAACCGGACGCACCAAGAAGTACTTCCATCATTACTGGAGATCAGTCCCGGACATGGTGACCCCATATAGGTGAAAGGGGTTAAGCACTGAGTTTTTCTCGGAGAACCTTCTTGAGTGCTTCGCCATCCTCAGCGAATTTCTTGATACCCTCGTGTAGCTTGTCAAACGCCATCTGGTCCTCGAGCAATGTCCACCGGAATTCGGGCTCGTTGTCGATGTAGCTGACCTTGGGAATTGGCGCGTCTTTGGCAGCTACAAGGGGTTTGACGTGCGTTAGAAATGTAACTGGGGGATAAATGAGAGCTTACCGGCAGCGGCGTCAAGTTTCTTTGGGACTTGGTCGGTTGATTTCTTGAGCTCCTCGAGCAATGACGGAGAAATCGTGAGGAAGTCAACACCGGCTAGTGCCTTAATTTCGCCAACCTAGAGGACAAAAAACACACGAATTAGTTCCGGTAATCATGGGCGTAAAGATTCACAAACATTTCGGAAAGAGGCACCCATGACTATAGTTTTGTATCCATGTTGCTTGTAATAGTCGAAAATTTTCTTGACAGACTTGACACCGGGATCTTCGTCGCCCTCATATGATTTCCCGGTTGTTTTCTTATACCAATCAAGGATCTACGGATGCGAGGTGAGCTGAAAATGTGCCTTTCAGGACCAATATACTCACACGGCCGACGAAGGGTGAGATCAGAGTAACCCCGGCTTCGGCGCAAGCAACAGCCTGTCCAAAGCCGAAGAGGAGGGTCAAATTGCAGTGAATACCGTCATCACGCTCGAGCTCCCTAGCAGCTTGAATACCCTCCCATGTTGAGGCAATTTTTATGAGGATCCGCTCTTTCTTAATGCCAACCGATTCGTAAAGGGCAATGAGTTCCTTGGCCTATTAAGAGAAACAGATCGAGTAGGATGCAGTAGCGCTTATCCATGATAGCATACCTTGGCCTTGGTAGCCTCTTTGTCGAAGGACAAACGTGCATCGACTTCGGTGGAAACTCGGCCGGGGATGATAGCAAGGATCTCTTTTCCAAATTCGATCAACTAGTTGCGATAGAAGTCAAATGCTGAGAATACAAATCCAGTCCATCGCTGATGAAAGAGCTCACCAATCTATCCATAGCAGCATTGACTTGGGTATCAAGATTACCACTCTTGCTTTTAGCGTGCTTGATTGCAGCGTCAATGAGACGAGCGTAGCCTGGTTTGTTGGCGGCAGCCAGAATCAACGATGGATTAGTCGTGGCATCCTAATATGATATACAAGGTTATATAATTTTCGAAGTTTTGCCAAACGTTTCTGGCATACCTGAGGCTTGTAGACATCGATTGCTGTATCAAGATAGGTAAGTAAAAGTATCATTCACGATTATGAATGCCTGACATTCAAAATCTCCAGAGTCAGAAACGACGACCGTTCCGGTTTGCTTCAGATAATCGAGCGAGGTAGACATGATGGTTGGAAGTAAAAAGTTGGAAAAACCGGAGACGACGCTTATTCGTCGTCACATAATGATATAAGCGTCATTTGAGTAGTGCACGTGCTAGCAGCACCTTGCCAGACATGAGATTTGAAACTTGTCTTTCATCTACTCTCGTCCGCGAATTTACACGGTTTTTCACCCGTGCCTTCTGCTGTCACCGGCTGTAGATAGCTGTGTTTTTTTTGAAGGATACCAAGTCACCACAAATTTTACTACTATGTATACCTTGATGTTGAATCATGGATCTGAGTAGTCTTGCCCAACAAAACACCAGCCTGAACATCCAATTTCCTGACATACCTGATACTCGATCTTTTGATGATGATTTGCCCGCCTTTTCGGTAAGCTTGCCGATTACCTCCAATTACTATACACGTCTTCTGTTGACTGATTATCATTTCGTTGATCTTCAAGATAAAATCCTACTTCGTTCTTTCACGTTTGCAGGTGATCGTATAACAAGCCCCAGCGGGTGCGTCAGGACCGTATTACCTTCCTCCACCCTTGTCTCTTCCAAAACTTCAACCGTCCTATGCCTAAATCACTGTAAAACCTTTCAGATGATTTTTCTTTCTGCATGTCAGAAGATTTCAGATTTCAGATGAAAGCATTTTGCTTTGCAGCGTATTCTCAATGTAGAATATTCAATCGGTCATCAGATACTGAATGTAAATATTGAAGATGGTGTCTGATGGTCGTTACTTAAGTATTTCCTATTCTTGAAGTGGTGGAGGTTCATCATGATCACCACCAGGGGAACAAACCCTTGGCAGGATTTATTTGGGTCGAGTTGTTTGTGGACAAAGCTTCATATTGTCGCAGACACGATTGTTTTTTGGTATCTGAACAGGCGTTAATTATTGTCATGGCGCGGAAGCGCACCTAATGACAGTGGCATAATTTATGATCAACTGACCATACCAGTTTCTTAGCTCTTTTTATTTGACTGGCAGCTGTCACGCATCATAAATTTAAAAACCACTGGTGGGGTCCGGGCACTCCCTCACCGTTCCAGGACCGGTGCTCTCGGCACCTTGAGTTCCCTTTAGACCTGCTTTAGACCAATTATACCAATACCCCGGGAGAAATTAAAATCCATCCCAATGTGGCCAGATAAAAATTATACTTAGGGATAAATCAAAATCCATCCTAATATAACATCCCAATATATCGAAATAAATAATAAATCCTATTTTGGTATCTTCTTCAGTTCTGTAGCTATAACGGGGAGGAGGCGCTTTATTGACTCTCAAGTACCTCAAGTACTCTAACTATGACACGAACGAAAAATGTGTGTCTTTCAGTGATATACCTCCCGGTCCTGCGGCAAGCCGAATGTCCATCCCGTCCCACTTCTCCAAACAGCCAGCTGCTAGCTGGCGGCGAATATGAGCTTGTCTGAAGGCATATGCGCGCGGCCCTCCCATAACTTCATTTTTCAGGTCTTCCGGTCCCTTTCCATCAGCGCGACTTTCCCACTGGACGGCTTCATATTCTAACGTCACTAGTGAACACCGCATTTCCTCCTGGATGAGAATACACTCCTCTTGCGATCTCAATGCCTTCGCACGTGCCTTACAGAAGGCGATACGCAACGCTATGATGCATTGTCAGATAAAGAGTTCAATGAACACCGAAAGACTTACAATCATTGATATGTTCATCACTAGCAACATCCTTAGGAGTAGATAACCAGATCCAAGATACCCTTGCACCGTCGAGGCAGTCCTTAACTGAACCATCCAAGTCTCTCATATCAGTATCTTTCAATGGACGAAGAGTATCATGCCAGATATTGCTTTTGCCCAAAGTGTCGCTATACCTTACTATCATATTGTAGTGCATCCTGTACCTCGCTGCGCATGCTTGAATCTTGAGATCCAAAGAATCGAGAGCAGTAGCCATTCGAGTACCTTCACGTTGGCCATGTCCGTACTTTTGCTTATAATTGATGATGCATGTACAAGAGATCATGTATTTCCTTATCTTCTCAAGCTCATCATGAGCTGCAGCAAAGCAAAGTCTCCACTCGGTGTCAATCAATTTTACATCGCACGTCCTTCCTGCATCAAAGACAGCGCCCGGGAGGAATAATTGTATATCGCCTGCAGCTGTAGATCCTGGGGAAGAGATTAGCAAACTCAGAAAGAAACATCAGGCTACACATACGTAGGCGACTCTCCGACTCCGCTCTCAGGACAGTAGTCACTGGCATATATAATGCTTGTACAACGATCCAAGCTTTGGCACGACTGCGCACATTTGTCGCACGCTCCACAATCTTTGCGAGCTGAAGCGGAGTCGCGTGTTTTCCTAATTGATCATGATCAAATATCAGGCGACGTCTGAGAGCAAAAGAGTAAGTGGATGATAATAAAATGCCGCCAAGACACCTACTGCTGCTCCTCGAGTTCGAGACCCTGTAGAATCAATGTGGTTGGTGTCATCTGTTTCATGAGGCCCTGCCGAGCAAACGGATGATCCCCTTTCGCGAGCAGAGCATCCTCCTTCGCCAAGTTCAATCGGATGTGAGCTAGTTTTAAAGCTTGGTAACATGGATATCAGTCCATCGAGTGTTGGAATTGTTATAACATTGACTTACAACGAATCGAAGACTCATACGGGTTCTTCGCTGAATGGTTTTCATCCCATCTCGCAATCTCTCCACGCCAGATCTCCATCAAACTTGGATCCAGGCTTTTACACAAATCCTCGTACGCTGGCACATATAAAAGTCTTTCTTCAATGGCATTGAGACCTCGTTTCAAGAATCTCTTCCCTAACCCAAAAATGAGATTTATCATCTACATGTTTGGCAAACTCACCGAGCGTAATTGACTTTCTCCAATTCCAGTCATTCCAGTGATCATCAAGCGTATCCCTTCTGGAACCCGGCCCCATCTTCTTTGTACTCCCTGCCAAGGTATTCAATTCGGCCCAAACCCTTTCGACAGACTCTCCATCTGTTTTGCCAGTTCCATTCGCATAATTGAATGCGAATTGATGACGACAAGAGTTTTGATGACCCATCAAATGAAATTTCGGAATGAGAAGTTGCATGTCGGAAACCGAGAGAGAGTCAGGTAACGAAAGGAGATCGCCATATGACTTGATACGTTGCTCAAATTTCTTGCTGTATTGGCACATTACATCGTAGGAGAGGGTGAGACGCAAGGGAGGATTGACATGCAAAGATCGTATGTTCACGTAGTCCATAATGATGTACCTAGAGCAAAAATGAATAAAAATATATGTGTAAACAATTGGCTTACTCCTCTCCAAGACGCAAATCAGCCACGGCCTGAGGGAAGATGCATTCATGTCGCGTGCAACTTGCCATTGTGATTCCGGTGACAGCGAGATTCTTGGTACCACGTTTATTGGCCAGTTTGATAGCGTCGTGATCGTTACAGTCTGAAGTTTCAATGGGCCATCTTCCAGACATACGACCAAGATGGCGTTGGAATGCTTGATCATCACAGAAGAAAGCATTGCCGCCATTAAGGCTAGGGTCTTTGGCCTCACTCGAAACGTTGGTCCGGGTACAACGGAAATTGGCATCGAGACCTTGAAATCTCTTCATTAACCAAATGCAAACACATGTTAAACATAAAATGGTTCATTATTTTCTGGGAATCATGACTCACACCTTAGTAGAATCGATACTAGCAGGGTCTATATTGATTCCCAAATGTGGACAGGGCAAACATTGAACTACGAGATTACCAGGCTGCATATTCATTGCCCCTTCAGGCTTGTGACCTTGGCCACTCCGCTTCAGTAGCATAAGGAAATGCCATTCACGGATCAGCCTGAGGGATTCTCTCAGTCGATTCTATGATGATGAACTGTGAATGTCTACGATAAACAGAATGAATAGGATGACTTACAGGAGGTACCATTCGGCCAGTATTATCAGTTATGCGTTCCAAGGTTTGATAGTATTCTGACATCGATACTTTTGACATGAAGGAAAGAATATGGAAGAAATTTAGAAATTCAAATGTAGCTGCGGTCTGGGGATTCGTCAATGTCGCGGGAAATAACCGAGCACGGAGCAGTTGCCGTCGATCCACGTCTATACTGTCCTTGCATGCACAGAACTTCAGTGAAGCCGTCTGTATATTTCGGATGCCGATGATTGTAAAGCTCTTCGGGGGATGATGGATAGCATGAGCACAGGGTGACAGAGGTGAATGATTTCCTAAGTGAATAACCAATCCTAAAGAAGCGAGTTGCCTGGATTCGAAGAAAACTCCATTGTTGACCTATTCGAGCTCATCACAACTACGCAGATTGGAAATCTCAACAACACTGACCTCGACTATATGAAACGGATTCGTTTCGTGGCCAATGACGATACACTTTTGGCAGTATAGTGTCCAATCGTGGCACTCTGTACATCTGTAAGCTTGATTTTTGGTAGCTCGGAACTCAATTCCGCAGCGACAACTCTGATTGGCAAATGGACCTTGATCTTCATGCCGCAAGAGTTCCTGGAGGTAGTCGTCGACGTGATTTCCGCGCCAATGCAGTAATTCCTGGAAGAAAAGAAAGATTGAAAAGGTAAGTTACATCATAGCTAGCAGCAGACAAATTACTAACATTACGGGAATGGAAATCCAGATCTTCCAGGCTAACCTCTTCACTATCCTGAAGTTCACCAGAAAGGATGGGATTATCAAAGGTATAACCATCAAGGTCTCCGGGCGAGTAGTCCATTGAGATGCCTTCATTTGCAGCCGTGCGGGTCGTATACAGATTCAACGAAGGGTCCATGACAACTGACATCGGATTCGTAGCCTTCGATGACTCCACTTCCACTACGGAGCGCAGTGTACGAAGGTGCATACCAGAAGAGGCTTGCATGGCATCATTATGGCGAACAGACATGAGATATGACTTCTCTGCCATTTTGAGAAGATCTTCCAGAAGAATAGATTGAACACCATCATCAGGTCTTTTACGAGGTCCCGCAGGCATGAATGAAGGGAGTTGTCGTGGGTTTGAGGTAGACAAGGGGGCAGGATTTTCGGTAGGAGGTTCGATCACCACCGTAAGAAGCTTTTGAACAATCCTGAAGTACATAGGAGTACATTGTGAGTAGTGCGACGCGCCAGTGCCCGAGGTCCCGATACTTCGAGAAGAGCAGAACGTATAGGCGCGTATGCAGAAAGGAAGGGATGTCATGGCGAGTTTTTGCAGACTAGAGATGCACGATTCGAAGAAGCGAGAGATTCTACGCTTGATTCAACGGTTTGTAACCAGCTGAGAAGGATAAATAGAGACTGACCTTGGTCGACGCCCAAAGAGGAGGGCAGAGAATCCGGCTGCCTGAATTTTCAAAGGCCGCCTCGTGCTGCCTTCGAGAAAAACGTCCATTGGGTTCCTAACAACGTGTATTGCTTCTGTGGACTTCGAGATACGCATGGTACAGAATGGAAGAGAGAAAGAGCCCCATCCACGGAAAGATTCGAAAACACGCTCATGCAGAGTCGTGGTATGGATCAAAACGCGTTAACTTTTAATGATTGATAATATGAGCATAACAACTAACAACAAAACAACATCAAAGATGAGATAAACTAATGAAATTGTACAGATTCTGTCAAGATAGATAACATTGCAAGGAACAAAAATAGAGTCCATGGCAATCTAGAAGTCCATTGTGAATTTTTCTGTGAATAGTGAGGTATCTGCCACCTCCTCCACCTCAGTCAGAAAATCATCAATATCGAAGGCGATGGTAGCATCGTCAGAGGACAAGATTGGAGAGGAGCTTGGCAGGATACTCGCAGTAACAGAACTTTCGTCACTATCGGATAGATTGTTGAGATAAGCAGTGATGCTGGAAATGTCCGCATCAGAGGAGTCGTCATCGCTGACAGAATCGTAGTCAAGCTCGGTGCTACCACTGAAGTAGAACATATCCGAACCAGACGAGTTGGTATCAGGCATATGAATATTGAGGAAATGAATAGATTCAGGAGGGGGTGCGCTATCCGAGGAATGATGATCAACGTTGTCGGAGATATCTTCATTGTCGTGAACCAGATAGGCCGGAATTTCGTGACGATAGTATTTGAGGAATGCCTTGGATTCCAAAATGCACTCCTCCACCTCGAGGACAGTGTCATCGAACTCCTCCATATCGAAACCTCGCATAGGATAAAACCAGTGCATGAAATGAATATTAGAAGAATGCGGGGTCGAAGTGAGGTGTTCATAGGGAGGTGGTAGGAAAAGAGCAAGGTCCGAGGCGAACACATTCAAGGGGAGACGATGGTGTATATCCCAGAGATATGTTGCGATATGTAGTTCTTCAAGGCAACGTTCTGGTTGGATGAGTTTTAGGCAGCCTCGAGCTGCTTTGATTGCTTGTTGGAAGCAGTCTTCGATTGCCTGGGAGATGGTAATATTCACATTAGTATCAAAGGATTAGGAACTGGACAAAAAGTGACCTCTTGGAGTCTATCAAATTGCTCCTTTCTGAATGATGGAGACATTGAACTTTTGATGGTCTGAGCTTCGATGCGACCGCTCTTCATTCTGCAATAAGAGTGTGCTTTCATGAAAGATGATGACTTTACTTACTTTTGCTGATTCTTCGATAAAATGAATCACCCACTCAACAGACATGTTGATGGACGGCAACTCCGAATGCACGGGCTGAGTTGTACGCTCACCAGGATTAGGACGGCCTCCTTGTAAATCTTCGGGGAATCGTTCACTCCAGAGAGCCATAACAAATCGTAGGTATTCTGGTCGCTGTTCAATTGGGAGGTTGGAGAACCCCACAACCATCACCCAAATGAGAGACTCGCGGTCGGAGTAGTCAGACCGATTGTCAGAGTTCTAGAAATAGTTCATCTATCTGATCACGGTGAGTTAAAATTGCGTACCATTGAAAATTTAAAATTGAATGACGGGTATCAGTGTATTTTTAAAAATTCCGACAGACAAAATAGATGGCCCGTGGGAATGTAACCTATCTGTCTATACAGTTTGAATGACTCAGATCGTGTGCCCTACAAGCTCTTTTACAGAAGATATTCGATGAATGTACATATGTATATACATGATTAAAGCTATTCAGACAATTGGCAAGAAATATCAAAAAAAGCCTCAAGCTCGCCACACCAGATGACCTTCGAACCAAACATCATTCGCTCAAAGGACGCGAACGACCGAGAGTCGCTGGCGCAAGATGTCCACGAAGGTCTTTTTATTGAACCGTATAGTCGCTGTGTTTTCTCTTCTCAGAACTCTGATGCTGCTCGCAGTCCACGTCTGCGCCATGTACAATATGTGATCAATCTACAAAGACAAATGCCACTTGGGTCAAATCTTCGTATAAATTAAAGAGATCTCACATACCGTCAAAGAATTTCTGAGAGATTTGAACGTGACAATCTTCATACCAGGAAATATCGCATGCAGATAGTCCATATCATCAGTCGAAATATCCGCCATCGCAAATGTAAGATTTTTGACAAACTCCATTATCGGGTAGCTAGACATCAGGTCGGGTGTGAGTTCGGCGTCGCTGATATCGAGAATTTCCATTCCAGCGGATGGATGTATGAGACTGAGAAGCTGAGGCAGGGCCTCCAGCTCTTCGATTTGAGCATGTACAAAAAGCTGCTTCGATCGTCTGATTTTGGCTTCCTGGGCAATGTATTCACGCAAGACCGCAAAGCCTTTGGCAGAATTGGGTAAAGAAAGATAATCCAGGAGTGAACAGTCCCGAATGATACGAGTAATGGTCAGTCCCATCAGTTCCTAATCTTGCCTAGTTTCTGGCCAGTCTGTGAAAATCTGAAGATGACAAAGAGTCGGCGGCCAGGTAAGAATGTTGCTCCGAATGTATCTCACTAACGATTGATCCAGACAATACCGCGCAAAAAGGACAGAACGACTATGAAGAATTAGCTCCGCAATGATCTGCCTGCCCTTCTGGATGGGTGATGTTGAATTTTCCTGCCAGCTTATCATTGTAAGGGATATGCAGTGGAAAGATATGCTGGGAACCGCAAGCAGAGCTTCGCGATTGACAAGACAGTAGTCGAGTTGAAGTGAAAGTGAGTCTTTGAGGTCCTTTGCGAACTCGAAGAAGTCAAAAGATAGATTGAGACGATTGAGAGCGAGGAGTCTTAGCGATCCCATTGAATACGCGAGATCGGCGATGTTCTTCCAAAAGGGATTGAACTCGACAGTCCACGGGTCTGTAAGGGTGTCACCCAAAGAGAGGGAAGTCACACAGGGCAGAAAGACCATTGGAACAGAAGACCAAGCCTCCCACATATCGAAGAATCTGTGGGGCTCAGAAAATTCCAGATCCAGAGATAGAGATAGGGTATTGCCAACAAGCGAAATCGTCGACAAACCTGGACCAAGTGGAGGAAGTCTCTCTTATTGAGCAGCATATCAAGCCAGTCAAAGATTTCTTCCACAAGTTCATCAGGAAGTCCTGGCACCACCCTTGACTCTGTATGAACATCCATCAGTCCAAGTGCTCCGAAACTCTCTGCAAAATCATCTTTCTGTTGGTCAATATTGACTCGGTTCGGTGGCTGCTGGGGTCCGCCTTCCATGTCTAAAGAGAGATGTGTGGATCGATAAGAGCAATGCAGATGATGGAGACAGGCAAAGATGAAGTTGAGGAATTATTTCTGACGGCGTTCCGGTGACCGTTAGACGCTTGATGCTTCTTTTCGGTATGAGGTGCATCGCGTCGAGACGCGTCAAATCCCCCATCGGTTTTGACAGCTGTCAATAGCATTTGTAGTAATCGAAGATTCTATTTCAAGCTGAGACATGCACTGTCGGACACAAAGATACCGATTACACTAATCCGAATACTGGGCTGTGGCTGACGATTCCTCGAACTCGGTCTCGGAATCACCAGGAAACGGTATTTCAGGGTGAGGAGGTATATGCGGAGGTCTCTAAAACCAGGCAGATTCCGTGGCAAAGAGAGGGAGTGGAGGGATGAACGGACTCGGGGACACCCAAGGAAGATAATGAAAGAATTCGGCATCCGCTGATTATAGAACTGTCATGAAGTACGTAGCCCCTATCATTTTCCTTTTCTCACCGTCTCTACGCCCTTATTTGTACGATACATCACTCCATCACTTCCGCGTCCCA